>CM031372.1:81736576-81880805 GCA_018208015.1 Medicago ruthenica
GTGCACTCCCTAAAAGAGTAATGCTACCAACATCCTTTTTGAATACTCTCTTTAATATTTATTCTCTTATTAGATTAAATTAATGAGGGTCTTACACTTTGCAAATGGAACTCACATAAAATGGTGGAACACACATTGATTTTACCCAATAAGAGAGTGAGTATTTGGGAGTGTTGCTAGCAATTCCTCCTCCCTAAAATGTCGTGTTCACCTAATATTCTTACCATCTTGCATTCATAATCATAAAAAAGAACATAAAATAAGAAAAGGGACAAGTACAACTTGCTTGGTGATACTTAGAGGTGTATTCCTAGTTCAGCATAGTCTCATTTACAACCAAGTTTACACAAAAAGAAGGAAAAAAACAATTGTAACCCTGCCCTTCCCTGGATATGCCTAAAGATAACGTGTATGTGTGTGAACCTGTACAAAAGTGAAAGACCAAACAAGAGACATACTAAAAATGTGATGTGAACGTTTATGAGATTGGGAAATAATTAAAAACAAGTCAGAGTACAAAATTAAACATATGGTATAGAAGGTAATAGAAAGTGACCTAACCTAGCTTTTTGATAGTATAAATTTGAACCAAATAAACAAAGGATGGGTAAGAGTTTTCTTGTTTAAACTATTTTTACAACTGAGAATGTGTTAGTGTGATGAGAGGAAGAAGGAAGGAAGCCACTTGTTGTGAAAAGAGAAATCAAAACACATGAATAAAATTTGATCTTCTTGTGGTAATATGTTCTCTTAACACTTCCCTCTCTTGCAATTTAAAGCTCATAATTTTATTGGTGAAAAAAAGTAATAATTTATAGGGCTTTTATATGAAGACACGATATCCAAATAATATGGTTTTTATTATTATATTGTTGTTAGAAGTTGAGCATTTAATTGTGAAATATACTTTAATATTTGACAAGAGTTTTATGATTTCTTGATATCCCACATCGAATAAATCACTCATTTACATTATTTTATTCTCTTATATAAATGGTCTACTCTCAAATACTAAAGATATCAAAGAACGAAGTTACAAACTTGTTTTTTAATTGCTCTTTGGCCTTTGAATTGGCCTAGGACGGGTCTGCTACGTTGGTCAAGTCAAAGTTATTGCACTAGAGGTAAATACTTTAAATACTTCTCTTTTTTTTTTACTTTTTAATTACTTTTAGATTAAGGAAATTTTTTTACCTTAATGTTTATTCAATTAGTTATTCCTTTATACTTTTTAATTACTTTTAGATTAAGAAAATTTTTTGACCACGAGTTTACTATAATTTATTTAACTATCATACATATTTTTACTTTTGATTTGGTTGGATACCTTGAACTAAGCGTAAAATTATTAAGGAAATACACGACTTTGATCTTTCAATTGATTTGGAGCAGTGAAATAATTTTATCTATCTATTTATTTGTTTAATTTTCAGGCAAAACAAAACCAAATAATAATTGCTATGATCATATATAATCGCAGATCGTAATTCAATTTTTTGTCAAAAATCTTAATTTAATGGTATTTCTTTATTTATTTTGACTAGCAGGGAAATAAAATCTGAAATCATTTATGAAAGAGTTTCATAAAATCTGAAATTCTAAATTTAATGTTTGCAATGCACCTCATTCGTGGTATAGTTTTCAACTATATTTAGGTGTACACTCCAATTGAAAGAAAATTATATTTTTGAACAATTATATCTTCCAGGATTCAACTTCATTGCAGCCAATAATTTTTGCAGACCAAATCATTCAGCTGATCTAGAATTTCAAACGTCTGATCTTCATCAACGATCGAGATCTCAACAATGTTCGATACCAAGCCACTTGTGTCTGCAATGGCCTCAATTTTTCTAATGCGAACCATCACGAATGAGCTCATTCCTCATGAGCTCCTACACTTTTTTCAAGCTGGACTTCACCATCTTTTTCGCCAATCCTCCGCACAATTCACCATAGTCGTTGAAGAATTTCAAGGGATGGCAAGAAACCAAGTTTTTGAGGCTGCACAAGCCTATCTAGGGACTAAAGCAACTGTCTCGGCAGAAAGAGTTAAAGTAAGCAAATCTGGGGACCATAAAAATCTTTCATTTAATATTGATAGAAATGAAGAAGTGAGTGATGTTTTTGAAGGTATTAGTGTAAAGTGGAAACTAATTTGCATAGAGGTTGACTCTTCGCGGATTCGAAGTTCCGATAATGACTCCTCGGCCGTGTCAGAAATAAGATCCTATGAGCTGACTTTTCACAAGAAACACAAAAACAAGATCATTGATTCATATTTGCCTTATGTGATGGAGATAGCTAAACAGATTAAACAAGGAGACATGGCAATCAAGATTCGCTCAAATGAATATGGTAGCTGGCGTCATGATGTCAAGTTCAATCATCCAATGAGTTTCAACACTCTTGCAATTGATGAAGAGCTTCAAAGGGATATTATGAAGGATTTGGATCGATTTGTGAACGCTAAAGAGTTCTATAGAAGAACAGGGAAAGCTTGGAAACGCGGTTACTTGTTGTATGGTCCTCCTGGTACTGGAAAGTCCAGCTTGATTGCAGCCATGGCTAACTACCTAAACTATGATATCTATGATTTGGATCTCACTGTTGTACCAGATAATAAGTACTTGAAGAAACTTATTCTTGACATGTCCAATCGTTCTATACTTGTGATAGAGGATATTGATTGCACTGTAAATTTGCAAAACCGAGAAGAAGATGAAGAAGTTGTTGATAATGGATACAATAAGGTATGTATTTCCCTATGAAAATATGATTCATGTTTGATTTTCTTTCGTACAAAAATACGATTCTTGTTTGATTTTCTTTCATACCAAAATGCCAAAGGGATGCATAATGCTAGAAATGATTTAGAAGAATTTGATATACATGAATTTAGTTTAGATATATTTAATTGTATGGATGATTTAGCTGACGAATTTTGGTTCTGTTGTTAAGAATGTGACTTATACCCCATGGGGACATAATATTTTGCCGAAAACAGTTGGTCTTATTGGTAAGATTATTGTCGACAATGGTTAACCCAGTTGGTAAGATATGACACATAGCTTCAAAATATTTACCTTTGAGGGCATTGGTTCGAAATACATATGTAAGTACTCTTATTGGTTCGAACATGGAGACTCTTTGAGATTCAACTCACCTAAAATTTTATGTATAACGAAATTACTGCAAGGTTGCAATTATGCCGAGAGACCACTTGAATGAAATTCTATGATATTATTTTGTTCATATCAAATATTTGTTAGAAAATAGTTATAATGATAACATAATTTTAAACTAATGTTTCTTGATAATTTTTCTACAGATGACACTTTCGGGACTATTGAATGCAGTAGATGGTCTTTGGTCATGCTGTGGAGAAGAACACATAATTGTTTTCACAACCAATCACAAAGACAGGCTTGATCCTGCTTTGCTAAGGCCTGGTAGAATGGACAAGCAAATTCACTTGTCATATTGCAACTTTTCTGCTTTTAAGCAATTGGTTATTAACTACCTTTGCATTACTGAACATGAACTCTTTGAAAAGATTGAAGTGCTTCTAGGACAAGTTCAAGTTACTCCAGCTGAAATTGCAGAAGAGCTAACCAAGGATTGTGATGCTACAGAATGCCTACAAGACCTTATCAAATTCTTGCAAGCAAAGAAAATGATCAAGGAAGAGATAAAGAATGAAGAAAATATCAAAGAAGAATCTGAACCCAAGAAAATGATCAAGGAAACGATAAAGAATGAAGAAAATATCAAAGAAGAACATGAACTAGGTAGAGAAAATATATAGGCTATGTTTAATTTTGTACTAGAAACATTAAGCTAAGCTAATTAGATACTCTATATCCTTTTATAGGCATCTTAAGACTTAAGATTATCTTGAATTGGGTCTCTACTTTCGTATCAAACTTACAATTGGGATATTTCAAGATATATCAAGTTCTTTGTCATTATTTTTATTATCACAAAAAAATTACAAGGTGAGCATCATTCTCTGTTCATGTTAACAATGACTGATCATGTTTTGCTACAAAATTGCTGACATCATTATAAAGAATACCTTACAAATGCAAATAATTTCAATTTTGCTTGATGTTTTTCTTATAAGAGTAGTAGTCCCAGCATTATTACATTGCAATAGAGCAAAAAAAAAAAAAAATCTGTGTGGACTGTGTACTATACTTTTTGTTGTGAAGAAATGTTAAGGTGGCATAGCACATTAGTTGCTCTTTGGACTATACTTTTTGTGAAAAATTATGATTTGTTTGACTTATCCTACCTTGCAATAATTTTCAATGGTTCTGTTACAACCCTTGAATAGTGTCTTTTAACCTTGCAGTAGACTTGAAGGAGCTTAAGACATTTGGGAGGTTTTGAACAATAATTTTCTTGATGGCTGGTGAATGTACGACCTATGACTTATATATACCTCTCTCTTCAACACTTGTAATACCTCCACTCACTTGTACATATTTTACTTGCATAGTTTTAAGTATTCTCTCAAGGAGAGTTAGAGTTTTTATGTTCTTGTTCTTGGACCTTGTTTTTCATCAATAAAGTAATATTTTCTCCTATTATTTAGTTTATGTTATTTTTAACGTTGCTTTGTCTACGATGGCCTCTTGTGAGTAGGCATTTTTTATCTTGGCGTTGTGGAAAGAATCACAATGCTAAACTTTTCATAAATCCTAATTCTTTTTTGTTTCTATGATCTTTAAAGAATTCTTATTTTATCTTATCGTTTTAAGTATGAATTGTATATATGATTGTTTGATCTTAGTTATTAAAATGTGACATTTGATACAATCAAAATAAAAGCAAATAATGACATTACTTTGCCTCATCTTTAGAACTCTGATTTTCATAGCAAACAAAGATAATTGGGATGAGAGCTTCTATCATTGTGATGGAAGTCACAATCCTAAGATGTTTTTATATCATTGTTGAAATCTCTACCAAAATCAATCACTCAAAAACCTATTCTTTTTAGCTAATCAATTTAGAAAAAGGAATTGGTAATCAACAAAAATCTACGTGGGATTGATTCTTTTTATTACGCGGTAGAAACCGTGCACTTGTGATCTGTCATGGTGACATCCCCATAATTTATGTCTTCTCCATCTTTTCAATTTTTTCTTGTCCCAATTTCTTATTTTTGTTCGATACTATTCAGTCTTTAATTTCAATTCACGCAACGTTATAATTATCTACCTGGCAATCATAATGACCAGTTGAGTAAAGCATACAAATTATGTTTCCATCGTCAAATTAATGCAAAGATTGCAAAGTAGGTGGGTATATCAAATAAGCAGATACACAATAAGGAACAAAATAAAAGATAGAGGATCACTACTCTAAAAGTGACTGAACACAATAGCAACAAATCTTCTTCCATTATTCTCTTCCTTATGCAATTTCAATAAAAAATAGATGGATGTGCTACTAATTAGTTATGAGACAATAAAATTTACAAAACAAGGTACTAAACATAGCAGACCTGAACACTTATCTATTTCTCTAGTACATGTGGTTTTGTCAACTTAGATTCAGATAAAAGCTTAACTCAAATAGTGATAGCACAGGACATGTTAGCAAAAACTCTTGTGTACTTCCTTCCATGTGTTGATAAAATGCCACAATGATTCTCATAAGTTTTTATCTGCATAAAATAGTACAAACATAATTATTTCATGCATATGTAACTCTGATAATTAATCTTAGTCTATAATATTTTGCTTACAAGCTTCTTAAAACAACCCCAATCATCAACAAGAGGGGGAAGATCCTATGAGCTAACTTTTGACAAGAAACACAAAAATAAGATCTTTGATTTATATTTGCCTTATGTGATGGAGATAGCTAAACAAATTAAACAAGGAATTGTGGCACTTAAGATTCACTCAAATGAATATAATCGTTGGTGTCGTGAACCTATTAAGTTCAACCATCCAATGAGTTTCAACACTCTTGCAATTGATGAAGAGCTTCAAAGGGAAATTATGAATGATTTGGACAAATTTGTGAGGGCTAAAGAATTTTATAGAAGAACCGGGAAAGCTTGGAAACGTGGTTACTTGTTGTATGGTCCTCCTGGTACTGGAAAGTCTAGCTTGATTGCAGCCATGGCTAACTACCTCAACTATGATATCTATGATTTAGATCTCACTAGTGTACATGATAATAAGAACTTAAAGCAGATGCTTCTTGCCATGTCCAATCGTTCTATACTTGTGATAGAGGATATTGATTGCACAGTAAAATTGCAAAACCGAGAAGAAGATGAAGAAGTTATTCATAATGGGCACAATAAGGTATGAATTTCTCTTTGAAAATATGATTTATCTTTGATTTTATTTCATACCAAAATGCAATGATTTAGAAGAATTTGACATACATGAACCTAGTTTAGAAATATTTAATCGTCTGCATGATTTAGCAGACGAATGTTGGTCCTATTGTTAATAATATGACTTATACCACACGAGGACATAATATTTAGCTGAAAAAGGTTGCTCTCATTGGTAAGATTTTGTCGACATTGACACATATCTTCAAAATATAGACATGAGGTCATAGGTTCGAAATACTTACATATGTAAGTACTTTTTGATTTATGTTGTCTGTTCATATCATGGAGAAACCCTTTGGGACTCAACTCGGCTAAACTTTTATATATAATGAAATTACTGGAAGGTTGTGAGTATGCTGTCAACTATTTTTCAGAAAATAGTTATAATGATGACATTATTTTAAACTAATGTTTGTTGATACTTTTTCAACAGATGACACTTTCGGGACTATTGAATGCAGTAGATGGTCTTTGGTCATGCTGTGGAGAAGAACACATAATTGTTTTCACAACAAATCACAAAGACAGGCTTGATCCTGCTTTGCTAAGGCCTGGTAGAATGGACAAGCAAATTCACTTGTCTTATTGCAACTTTTCTGCTTTTAAGCAATTGGTTAATAACTACCTTTGCATTACTCAACACGAACTCTATGAAAAGATTGAAGTGCTTCTAGGACAAGTTCAAGTTACTCCAGCTGAAATTGCAGAAGAGCTAACAAAGGATGTTGATGCTACAGAATGCCTACAAGACCTTATCAAATTCCTCCAAGCCAAGAAAATGGTCCAGGAAGAGACTAAGAGAGAAGAAAATAGCAAAGAAGAACAAGATCTAGGTAGAGAAAATATAGGTCTATCTAAGTAGAGAAATAATATACACTTTTATAGACATCATGAGATTATCTTCAGTTCTGACTCTATTTTAATTTCAAACTTACAAAGAAATATTTCAAGTATAAAATATCAGTATAAGCAAAATTATCCATCATTTCCTTTAAGTTTGATCATTTTGTCGTATTGGTACTTTTAAGTGATTTTTTGAGTTGGTCATTTGTTAGCCTCTGTTTACACTGTTAGTCTTTATGTTAATTAAGTTACGCATGCCATCCTTTGAGTTTGACTTGACATTTTACCCTTTTTGTTGACAAAAAAGTTTGACATTTTACCCAAATTACTAGCATAAAATGTTAAAATAATGTAAAATAAAAGATCAATTTGAGAAATACAAAATTTAAAGCTCTCTTTGAGCGTTTAGGAAGCAAAGCTTTGGGAAAAAGAAAAGAGGAAAGGGAAATGAAAGGAAGAATAGTCCCCCAACTTAAATTGAGGGGTTTATTTTTCTTTATAATACAAAATTCGTTTAATTTGGGGAGCTTAAGAAAGAGGATTAAGTTAATTTTCTTTGCTTTCTGCTTTAAAGAAGCAGTTTTATTTTTGTATGGTGTTAATTGATAATAATTTTCTCATTTCCAATTTTTTTTTAAATGGTTTCACAAAGAATGAAAATAGGATAAAGTATTACCAAGTATTCTAAAGGTCAAACTTGACCTGTGTATCTAAATTTTCATTGACCTTTTACCCTTATAACCTACATAATATAGAATATTTTATAAAACATAACCTGCCTTTTTTATATAAAAAAACTGATTTACAAATAAACCAACTTTCTAACCTTAAAAAACTTTTTATGGGGAAAGTAAACATTTTTAGCATAATAGTAATTTTTAATAAACACTAGTTTAAGTCTAATACAGGCAAGGGCATAGATACTTGATGGACGGGTAAATTGGAGGAAATTTTGATTACCCATTTCCAACCAAAGTATGAATTGATCTAGAAACTAGTATTAGCATTAAATTTGCTTACACCGCTAGTGTAAAATAGTTTTAACCCACACATTCAATCAGATTTTACTGTTCGTATATTTGTATATATACATCAAGAAATAATATTATGAATTTATGACATGTCTAAATGGTGATATATCTGTGTACAGATTTTAACATGAATTTCAAACTATTAGTAGCAAATTAAGTTTTGCATTGGAGTTTTTTTTTTTTTTTTTGCAAAACTCAAACTATATATAATAGTTCTGATGTCTTCATCTACATTATACTCAGGTGATGGTAAATGCATAAACATTACACGTCAACTTACAAGATTAATAAAATGAATGTTTCAGTGGAAGAAAGCATATATCAGCATACAACATTGTAGAAATTTAAGAGAGGACTAGAACTAAATCAAAATACTCAACTAGATCGGAAAAATCCTACAAGATAAGTGTCTAACAAAATTGGTTTTTTCATGTAAATCCCACCACCATAATCAAGGACTATTCAAACACTCCTTCGTCGTTCAAATAGAATCATTTCGGTATTCTTCTGAGCAGTTTATACATGCCAAAAACATTCTTTTCTTGCCACAGGTAAGGGATGAAAAATGACCTATACAAAGCTGGTGAAAGCTCCCTATCCAGATATGGTAATGCAGCAATAGCCTGAAATATACATACAATATATTCAAACACATTTAAAAGTTATCAGCATTTAGTATGAGGAATTTTATGAATGACTATTACCTCCCATGTAGATAAGTCGCTTCCACGGGTCAGGTAAGGCCGCTTTAGCTGCAGCTCAACGAGGAAAGTGCAGGCATCAATATCATGGAGCTGCCAAATCAATGTTGGTCATTAGTCAGTTTTCTTCTAACAAAAAATTTAGAGAGCAAAACAACTAGGGTTGAGTTTTTTTCAAAGTATAAAATGGCAAAATGAGGTGGAAGTGAAAAGTTATACTCATTGAAATGTAAGGGTCTGTTAACTTTCTAACAATATTTTCACTTTTTATTTTCAATTTTTACTTTGCAAGGCCTAAGCCTGGCCTGCCAAAATTTTTAAGGCCTAAGCCTGGCCTGCGACCTGTCATAGGCTTACTCTTGAGGCCTGAGTCTGGCCTTCTGAAAGCCTGATAAGGCCTGTTAGCCTGTTTAAAAGCCTATATCATATGAACATCTTTAAGTAAGCAATGTGATCTAAGTTTAAATAGACTAGCGAACTAATAGATCAATTAGATTAAACTCTCTTTTAGTAATCAACAAGAGTTTTTAGGGAATTTAACTATATATTGCATCATATTTCAATTGTAGTTTATAATAATACATTTGTATATGCGAAAAATTAATGTATACTAATAAACTTAAATTACTAACGAATTTATATTTTAATTCAAAGTACAAAATATATTATAATAAAAAATTATATTAATCATATTTACTTAAATAGGCCGACCTAATAGGCTCAAAAGGCTTTTTGAATGGCATATGGTCTGGCCTTTTAAGCTAAATAGGCTTCAAAAAAAGCCTAGGCCTTCTCTATTTAAGAAAAAAAACCTGGCCTGACCTGGCCTGTCAGTAGGCTAGGTGGTAGGCCTCTGTAGGCCGGCCTGGCCTATTCCTATCCTTATGGGTGGCTAAACGGTAGTGAATTTTCCTTTTTAAATGTGATAGAGAGAAGACTGAAAACCAAGGTTGTCAGACTCGAGTTTAGACACGTAGACTCGTAAAGGATCGGCAGGCTCGACTCGTAAGAGTCTATGAAAATAAAAAAAGACTTTAAAACACCCTGTAAATATATCATATACATAATAGAACACCAAGTAAAATAAAATATGTACACGTTGCTATAACAAAACAAAGGAAATAAAATAAATACACAATGCTTCAAAAAATAGAGCAACAAAAAACAACAGTAAACAAAGAAAGTAAATAACACAAGAATGAAACATTTTCCAAAAACAGAGCATAAAAAAATCAAGAGAGCAACCAATAAACAACAAGAATGAAACATTTTCCAAAAACAGATCATAAAATAATAAAGAGGAGAACATGGAACGAAGTACAGATTAATAACGAACACAAACACTACAACACTCCCACCTAAAAGGACCAAAACAGCGAGAGAAAAACACATCAATGTTACCAACAACAAACAAACCACGATGAGTCAGAACAGAGCACGAAACAGAACACAAACTAGAGGAGTGAACGCGAGACTGCGAGAGATGAGCGAATGAGATACTGCAAGAGACGTGGAAAGTGTGAATGCGACGTCGTAAAACGTGCGAACGTGAGACGGCTTAAGACGTGCAAACCAGAGATGACAGGAATTAACGTGTCACACCGCCACAGAACAAGGAAGAATGAGAGAAAGGTTTGTTTCTGACTTCTGAAACGATAAAGGAAGAGATGAGAAAAAGGTCGATTGTAGACCTTTAGGTTTTTTTTTCAATGAAATGGCGAGGCTAAATGTGTTTTGGGCTTTTTTCAAAATTTTCAATGCACTCGTGAACTCAACTTATACTCGCGAGTCAGTCCGATTCCATCCGAGTCAGAGTGAGTCTACTAAAAAAACGATTCTACGTGTGTGTCAACTGATTTAGGCCTCCTAAACTCGTCCAAGTCAGAGCGAATCTACTACAAAAGTGTGTATCAACTCATTTAGGCTTCCTAAACCCATCTGAGTCATGATGCATTCTGTTGGAAATCCCGCCTCGAGCATGAGGGGGTGTGTTGGTAATCCCACCTTAATTGCGATCTGCCCCTAGTTGCCTTATGTTGGCTTGTCTTTGAGGGGGTGGATTTAGTCCCACATCGGTTAGATAGGAAGCTTGATCAGAGTTTATAAAGAGGAGGCACTCCTCACCTTACAAGCCGGTTTTGTAAGGATGAGTTAGGCCCCAAATTTCAACATGGTATCAGAGCCTATCCAAGATCTACCGTTGTCAGGATTCCGCATTGCCACGCTTCATGCCCATTAGGCCTGAGCGTGAGGGGGTGTGTTGGAAATCCCGCCCCGAGCATGAGGGGGTGTGTTGGTAATCCCACCTTAATTGCGATCTGCCCCTAGTTGCCTTATGTTGGCTTGTCTTTGAGGGGGTGGATTTAGTCCCACATCGGTTAGATAGGAAGCTTGATCAGAGTTTATAAAGAGGAGGCACTCCTCACCTTACAAGCCGGTTTTGTAAGGATGAGTTAGGCCCCAAATTTCAACACATTCTTTAATGTTTATTTTATTTTATCAGTGGAAAACTGGAAATGAAAACAAGAAACACCAAAAGTAAACGGCCCTATAACTCCCACCCTTTTAACATGGAAATAAAATGTAGGGAAAATATGAATAAAATTACATTTCTATGAATCAACAACAGCGAAGAAAAAAAAAATTAAAACTTGAAAGAAACGTATATGCAGTTAAAGGACTTACATATTGCTCTTCTGATGCCATGTTCTTGTTGTTAAAGTATGGTGGTGCTGCAGCAGTCCCACCTAGGGTAGAATTAAATTGGAAGGGAAGAAGACCTCCGAAACCATCATCAATCCATCGAACGTGTCCAACAAAATCTGGGACAAAAAATGATGATGGGTAACGATGCCATTCACTCCCAACACAAAGTACAGAACCTGCAACAAAAAGGAACAAAATGATATCAATAAACAGTGAAAACTTAAGTTACATTAGACGGTAATGGCAATACATACAATTGCCTAATGAGAGAGATGACCAACATACTATACCACATTATAAGGAAATCAAACAAAGTTGACTCTGTCACATAATTTTGTAAAATAAAACTTAAATGGGTCGGTGTTGTAAATTGCAAGATCACGGAAAATAGCGGTTTGTTCAAATTTTGCTACGCAACAATGTTAGAGTGCCACTAAATCTGCTATTTGACCACATTTTGTACTAACAGTATTTCGCAGAACAATATCGGTTTGTTCAAATTCCCCCGCGTTATAACGCAATAGCACCACTGTTTAACAACATTGGAATGGGTTCATTGAATGAAATAAAAAGTCATTATGTAGATTCAAATAACAGCTAGAATTGAAGCCACAACAACTTTCATGAGCAGAATTTATTACTAATCGTTTCCATGGTTATCAAATTTAGATTCAAATCGTGAATCGGAATATTTTCGTAATCATGAGTTGAATCTTATTATGAATCGGGAGATACATGATCACTTAAATTATGGCATTTTTAAGTAAAAACAAGTGTCATGGCAAAATTATAAGCTGATACAAACCTCAAAATAATTCAAGATTCAAGTCGTAAAAAAAATGGGATTACTACACTTGCATGTATCGTAAGATATTGAGAGCCATGGTTTCCAGACAAAAAAAAAAGTTAATTATCACGGAGTATGCAAATTTAAAAAACAGCAGTCTAGTTTCTTGAAGTGCCATTTATTTCCTTTTTCAGTGAATTCTTCTAGAAACATAGTATTCCTTACAAATTGCAGGCTTTAGTGAATCAGCATGAAGCATTATCAAATCACCACTGTGGTAGTCCAGTTAATCTTATTCAATAAAAAATATATAAAAAACTAGAATTAAAGTCACTAAAGTTTGATCCTCACCATTTGCTACATCGTCGTGGTGCTCTAAAATCTTGTAAATCTCAATAGGAGCTTGGTAACCATGAATCAGAGAAAATGTACGAGCATGAGAGGAATATAATATAATGCTAAGAACCACTGGCCTCAGAAATTTGGCTACCTGCATTTAGAAAGAGTCAAATCCAGAAAGTACTTATTGCTTCCATATCAGATATATAAAGATCCATCTGAATCTTAAGTAAAGTGATAACTCACCTTCACTATTAAAGAAGTGTCAAATGAATCATACTTGTCACGGAAAAGATCAGGGAAGCTCTCAATGACAGCAGAAGCAGCAATACAAATAAGTGGATATACTGGATAGAGGAACCTGGACATGGAAAGAAGGATGGACCAAAAAATATCGGTTATTTGCATCAGTGTAACTGTAGCTATAATGACAGAATAAAATATAAATATCACAATTATTTCACTCAAATGCATAAGCTAAAGGAATAATATCGAGGCCCTGTTTGGATAAATAGCTTCATTAAGCGTTTATCATATAAGTGTTCGTCTTTAAGCTATTTCTAAACAAAAGATAAAATCAAATCAAATTGTTTTCATAAGTTATCCTGAAGAGCTTATGGAAATAATTTGAAAACAGCTTACAGATATGTCATAAGCTGTTTTCATAAGTTCTCGCAAACAGTCTCATAAGAGCTTACACCAGTAGATAAGATCAAATAAGTCTGTCCAAACAGACACTAAATGAGTAACCTGTTTGCTACTGTTTATCCTCTGAAGTGTGCATTAGAAAAATTTCAATAATGTAAACATTTAGGAAATTGACTTCACCGCAACTTTAAAAATTTAGTGCCTCATTCACTATAAAGCTAGCCCATCAATTAATAAGGTTCCATGTTCCTTAACAAAGGGAGAAGCAACCTTGCAGATTGCATTGCAAATAATAGGACACATACTTGTATAGACCAAAAGTAGTGGAAACAAGAGATTGATATCCATTTTAATTGTGTTGTCAATAACACAGTATGTTTAAATTTGTAAAAGAAGACCATGTAAAAAAATTTGCCAAACCTTTCTTCTTTATGTGGCTGCAAAGACATAAAACCCAGCCAAATGTATAAAGGAGATATCACAATAAGCAGGTCTGGCGCATATTTCTTCTTAGCAATAGGCAAAATTCCCAAGAACAGCATAGCAAGAACAAAACAAAAGTTGAAATTGTTAAATCCATTCTTCAGATAAAAAAGAGGTCCTTCGGTCCCATACAGATGACTTTCACCGCCTCCAGCTACGTTGTATATTAGAAGATTCAAGACTGATGAAGTCCATTTTCCATAAAAGTTATAGTCAGTAACGACTGACAATGCCTGTAAAACATTACAATGGTTACAAAATTAATAACATAATAACATGCAAGCACAACTATATATTATATGTTATATACAACATTAAATGGTATAAGCATAATTTTCAGGCGAGAGTAAGCTTAGGCTATGTAACATCGACACTTTTATTTGAAGGAGTGTTCGGCGTCCGAAATGACACCGACACATGTGATTACATAAAATTACTTTTATTTTTCAAATTATAATCAGTGTCGACGTGTGAGTGTCATGTCCGGTTTCCATGTATGTGTAAGTGTTTCATAAATAGTATGTCAACAAGAGAGGGTGGGAGGGGGAATCTGACTTACAAGAAGAATTACTGATGTGACAGCCCCACCAATAAATGCCTGTTTGAATTTTATATATAAAGAATAAAGTGTCACTGGAAGAAAAGCCAAGATTGAGAATGGCCAGCCAAGTATCACACCAATAGCAGAAACAGCAACTGCCGCAGCATGTTTATCAAGCAGAAATAAACCTGAAGCAAGAGAGATTGCATACATAGAAAACGAACTTGGCAAGAAACCTGGAGACAACAAACAATCAATAAAGAACAAACATTAACAAAACAGAATCTCACATCTCAAACTAGAATACTGAATCTTGAAATGCAGACTACTTGGTCAACATTTATTTATCTGTAAATTTAGTTTGCGTGAGGTTGAGATTGAGAATTGTCATCAAAGCCAAGTATGCACAATAACTAAAAGAAAGGAAAAAAAAAAAGCCAAAGGCTCACTTACTTGTGCTAGCAAAGAAACAGCCGCTGGCTAAGCACAGCATAGCAAGTGTATAACAAGCAAGTCGTTTTCCATACTTTCTTGAAATAGCTACCACAAGAACAGTCTCGGTGACAACGGACAGAAAACCAAGAAAGAATCTCACAGCATAGAACACTCTCACCTGCAACAGTAAAAGACAGGTAATGTTAATAGCATAAACAAGAGGAAAACCTCAATCAATAACAAAAATCAATAAGGAAGTACATGTGAAATCTTACTTTATCATCACCAAACACCCACAAAGCTGGTCGAGCCACTATTTCATGAAATAAAAGGTACAAATACGACCGAAGAGCAAACTGTGAACTGCAACACACACACAACTCCATTGTCAATGCGATAGAAAAAATAGTTTGAACTAAACCCAAGTATCCCCAATCAGGGCTTCAATATCAAATCATAACCACATGCTTAAAAGACCAGTTATCTACCACCAATGCCACATCATGTCGGTGTCCAACACATGTTTTTCAAAGTTGCTAATAAATCTTTTAGTTCATTTCATCCAGTTATAGACAAAACCCTACATGAGCATAATCAAAATGACCTTTTATCCCTCAAATTTATTTTTCCTCACATGATCTCATCTACAAGCTACACACATATAGATAATCAAACCCAAGGCATCCCCGATCGAGGCTTGTATTGAACCTCAAACCACATCATTAGCATTAAATTCCTAACCACGTGCTTAAGGGACCAGTTATCTACCACCAACCCCATACCTGTGAAGCACGCACACGGACACCGGACACGACACAGACACGTTGACAATGCTAATAATTTGAAAAAATGACAATTCAATGTAATAACATGTTTCATATTGTGCCGGTGTCAGACACTGACACGTCTTTTGATCAGAAGTGTTGATGCTACAGACCCCGCACCATGTTAGTGTCCAGCATTTTTTTATGTTGCTAATACTTCTTTTAGTTCATTTCTCTCCGATTATACACAAAACCCAAGAAAAGCATAATCAAAATGACATTATTTTCCCCTGAATTTCTTTTTCCTCTCATAATCTCATCTACAAGCTACACACATACAAATTATCAAACCTGGTATCCCTGATCAGGGCTCGAACCTCTAACCACATGCTTAACATAACATAACAATTGTCTACAACCAGTGCCACACCACGTTATTATCCAACACATGTTTCTTAATCTTTTGCTAATACTTCTTTTAGTTCACTTTTTTGAATGGCAAATGTTAATAGTAGTTGTTAGATTACTTTTTCACCTCCGTCCAGGTTCGAACCCATAACCTCCAACTCCTCATCCCTTAGCTCAAACTAGTTGAGCTACCCAACCCCCCTACTTCTTTTAGTTCACATCTCACCAATTATAGACAAAACCTAACAAGAACATAATCAAAATAACGTTTCTTCCTTTAATTTTCTTTTACCTCTCATAATCTCGTCTACAAACTACCCACATACAAACTATCAAAATCAAAAAAAAAAAAAAAAAAATCACTTCTTCCTTCACCTATCTTCCCAAACAAAAACCCAAAATTTCATAACAAAACCAAAACCACTATTAACCTATGAAGCACCAACTCACAAACTCACGCCACACGACACTAACACGTGAACACCTCTCATAATTAGTGAAAACAAATTAATTAAACGTAATTGCATGTGTCAGTGCCCTGTCAGTCGACACTAACACATGTTAGACACTGGACGCACCTTTGATCAGAAGTGTCGGTGCTAAAACTTATTTCAATTCATTTCTCTCTAGTTATAGACAAAACCTAACAAAAGCTTAATCAAAACAACATTTCTTCCCATAAATTTCCTTTTCCTCTCATAATCACATCTACAAACTACCCACATTAAAACCATCAAAACCAAAACTTTTTCACTTCTACAGTCACCCATCTTCTCAAAAACAAAAAACCAAAATTTCAAAACACAAATCAACCACTATTAAGTATTAACCTATGAAGCACCAACACAAACTCACACCAAACACATCAACACTAGTGATAATTCGAGAAAATGAATTAATTGAATGTAATCACATGTATCGGTATCCTGTCAGTCCACACTAACACTTGTCAAACACTTGAACACGCCTTCGATCAGATGTGTCAGCACTACACTACAGAGGTACTAGCTTAAATCTTAAAGAAACATCAAAAAATAAAATGTAAAACAATATCAACATCAAACAAAGGTTAGAAAGAGAGAGAGTTACCTATATTCCCAAGTTTGAAACCCAGTTTTATAAAGAAGAAAATGAAGCGGTTCCCAATAATTAAAAACCTCATCACAATCATGAATAATATTCGAAGTAGCACTCATATATCTCAAAATTCCCAAAGCAAAAAACGGTAATGCCCATTTTAACCCTTCATCTTTACCGTCCGATTTCGACGCCTTGTCGAGCTTCGAGTAAGATGAAGATGATCGCGCCGGTGGATCCGACGGCTGAGAGCGTCTACGTCTTGTTGGTTGAGATATATCCATCGATTGAAATGAAATGTGGAAATGGAAAATTGAAATTGAAAAGTTTTGTTCTTCTTCTTCTTCTTTTGTGGTTTTGTGAGCTCAATGTTGTTTTTTAAACAAGTTTGAAAATTGAATAATTTTCTTTCTCATAAACTATATTCTTCACTTTTTCTTTCCTATGCAGCTTTTCCATGTTCACATTTTTTACTTTTCTTTTTCTTTTTTTTTCTGAAAAAGAAAGTGTTCAGTTATTATTATGGATTTTATAATAAACACGATTTAATCTGTACATGTAAAAAAAGAATTAATTTAGAACAAAACTTAGGTACAATTCTTTAGGTGTTTTTCGTATGGTTCTTAGCTAAAAATACAAATTTTTTGGATATAACAAACTTTGAGAAAATTAAGGATTTAAGGAAATCATGGTAAATTTAGTTAAGAACCATACGAAAAGCACCTAAGGAATTGTACATAAGTTTTTTCCTTAATTTTATACAACCATTTATTTGCAACTAACAAAGTGAAAAATTGTAATTAACATTGTTGAGATATAATTAAGGCTAAATTATATCAGAGTCCTTTAAGTTATCTAATTATAATATCATATTCTTTAAGTTTTTTTCGAATCACTTATGTCTTTAAGTTATTTAATTATAACATGTTAGTCTTTTAAATATTTTTTGTAATACTTTAGGTCATTTAAAGGACCTCCGATGTAATTTAGCATATAATTAATAATTAACCATTAGTATAGACTTTTTAAATTACTATCAATTTAGTTAGTGTTATTAACCCTTTTGGAATAGCTTTTGAGGGGATTTAAAGTTATTCTCCTGATATTACAAACTTTTACTGCTGAACTAACATGTCTTGAACAACCATTAGTAAAAACGAGTATTTTTAATAGATTTTTTTTTAAGGAAGTATTTTTAATAGTTAGAACTTATTTATAATTTCATACATTAACCATTTTTAATTTAGTTCAATTTTCATGTAATGAAAACTTTGTTGCTAACTAAGGTGACTTCGAAAGTCTAGTTTTTTCCGTTTGAAACTTTTTTAATAAAGACAAATTAAAAATAAATATCATGCATGTTTAGTTATCCCATACAATAAGCAATTAACATCTACAACCCATGTAAAGAAAATGCTTGGAAGATAGAGGTGTATACACTTATTTCACTTATTGTTGTAATAAATAAAGTCATATCAGACAATATTAGTCGATGAGGCAAAAAATGGGTTTATGTGTGAAGTGGATGAAATGGATTGAAGAATGCCTTTTAACGAATGGGTTTATGTGTAAAGTCGATGAGGCAAAAAATGGGTTTATGTGTGATGATATAGACTTGACTTCATGTTATCTATCGCTTTGGTTTGGTTTGGTGATTGAACTTCTCTATTTATATTTGCAAATTAAGGATTATTTTGTACTGGCTTTTTTATGAGAGGGAGTTGCAGCTTCAATCTGCATTTATATCGCCTTTAGAGAAGTTTGCGTCAATCTTTGCTTGAATCTAATTTTGAATTTAAGTATCTTTTGCTTTTCCAAAAGAAATATATTCAAGATTGAGTGTTGATTTTTGTCTTTTTTATGTCATCTCATTCTTTTACACGTGGCAAGAAGGTGGGACCTCTACATTTTTCAAAAGAAATCTATGACTCCAACATCCACTTAAAAAAGAAATAATACTCCCTCCGTTCCTTTTTAATTGTCACTTTTTGACTTTTTACAAAAACCAAGACAATAAATGTATTTTACTACTTTTGATACAACAATTTATGTTTTTCCTATAATAGTCTTAATTATTTAATATCATATTTCGTATATTTCTCTCTCTGCAATAAATTACTAAGGGCAATATAGGAAAAACAACATTTAATATTACATTGAACTTTGAAAGTGACAGTTAATTAGAAACAAAAATTTTCTGCAAAAGTGACAATTAAAAAGGAACGGAGGGAGTAGTACAAAAGAGATATTGGTGTGACGAATTTTTCATAAACCATCAATCACCCATACGACACAAGTACAATGTGTCAACAAAAGAATACCACATGAGTACATACCAAAGGTGGTAACATTCCACGTAGGAATGACTGTCTTTTTTGTTGATCAAGTGTTCCAATACCAACATTATGATTTTGGATTTATAAGAGACTAAGTATATCCAATTCACAAGTTTTTAAAATATCTGATTTTGTATATTTAAAATTATTGCTTTACTCTTATATTCAAAATCATTATAATAAATCTCTTCATTTTTCTTTCGAGGTAAATAATAAGCAAAGTGATCTTGAGTGGCCATAAATCTCAAATTCTGATATCTTAACTTATTATAATTGTTCCTATTTTCTATAATTTTCTGTCTCATATTAAATTGAACAAGAAAGGGTATAGTAGCACTCAACAAAATTTATGCCTTGAAACATAACATCAATTGCATAACTCATTTGTGTGGCAGCAAAGTAAGGAAACACACCAACAAAACCTGATGTGAAATTCTTATGAAAAGAAAAAGAAAAGGAAAAAAGCACTCACTTGTAGTGCTTGTTTGCAACTAGATTCATCTAGTATTTATGAAATCTTAGTACACACGTAACATAAAGAAACAAATACAATGTGAAAAAAATGTAACCAAAATTTAACCAGTGTTCTGCATGCCAGCAGCAATACCCTTCATGGTAAGAATGAGTGTGTCTTCCAAACCAGGAGCATATTCACTTGTTGGATTCAATGTTACAAGTTCATCAGCTGGTTTACTTGTTTCAGCAGACTCTTTTGATATTGGGGGACGCACCTCCACCTTATAGTTTGGATCGCGGATCCGTTTCAGTGTGTAGGCTTGGAAGACATTAAGGGTTGTAATGTAGGAATCACGGAGTCTGAGTCTTTGCTTCAAGTAGGGGTCACCTTCAAGAACTTCCTTGTGTGCAGCCACCTACCGATACAGAAGAATACAAAATCAGTCTGGTTCTTAGATGATGAAAGCTATATCTAACAAAGACTTGCACTCTATTTGGATAAACAACTTAATTAAGTGCTTATAACATAAACAGTTATCATATACAAAATTCTTATATATAAGCTATTTCTATAACAAAGATAAATTAAAGTCAAAGTGTTTTCATAAATTATTCAAGAGAGCTTACGGAAATAAGCTGAAAATAGCTTACAGGCATGCCATAAGCTATTTCCATAAGATCTTTCAAGCAGTCTAATGATTATGCCAAGAGATAAGTTCAAATAAGTAATCCAAATAGGCCCTTAACCACTAAAAATTGTTCCAAAACTAAAATGTTCAATACATTTACATAGTAAAAGGATCATTACCTGAAGTAGGAGTTTCTTAGTTTCTTCATATTTGTTTCTCAACTGTTCCCCAAATGGCCACAGATCCTTTGAAACTAGGAGCCTATCATTCAGTGCTGCAATACCAGGGTCTCCTTTGGCAAACACCATTTCAACTAAATCAATTGTAACCCTAAAGAAAGGCCATTGATTGTACATCTCTTGCAGCATATGGAGATTCTTAACATCCTTCTGAACAACTTGTCTAAATGCTGCTCCAAAGCCCAGCCATACTGGAAGATGAAACCTTGTCTGTGTCCACGCAAAGATCCATGGTATCGCACGCAGTGTTTCAATGCCTCCACTAGGCCTTCTCTTTGCCGGTCGACTTCCAATGTTCATCCTGCCATACTCCATCTCTGGTGTCGCCTACATGACACAGAAAGTTGACAAAAATTGTTATAACCTAAAAGGTTAAATATGTTTGTAGTCCTTGCAAAATTATAAACTTTCGAGTTTAGACCCTATATAAATTTTTAACCATTTTATAAGGTCAAGAACATATTTGACCCTAATTTGAATGTCATTTTACTTAACAATGAAGTAAAAGGTAATGATTTTGTGATGTCTTACCAGACGGAAATACTCAACAAAACGTGGTTCCTTGAACACAATTGAACGGTACTCCTCAGTAGCAATGACAGCCATCTGATCCATCAAGGCACGCCATTCTGGTTTCGGAGAACTTGGGGGACGCATTCCGTGTTCTAGAGTAGCAGCAGTGAAACGTTGAAGCGTTCTAAAGCACAAGTGTTCCTCACCGAACGACTGTTCAATAACTTCACCTTGAACTGTCACACGAAGCGATCCGTGAATTGTTTCCGGTGGTTGAGACAAGATAGCAAGATGAGTAGGTCCACCTCCTCTTCCAACAGTTCCACCGCGACCATGGAACATGGTTAGCTTAACACCGAATTTCTGTGCGACTTTGATGAGGTCCTCCTGAGCCTTATATAGCTGCCATGCTGCAGAAAACCTTCCAGCATCTTTTCCTGAATCAGAATATCCAATCATAACTTCTTGCTTCCCATCGATCCGGTTTATGTACCAGTCTATGGAGAACAACCGAGCCAATGCAGCAGGAGCAGACTCAAGATCATCAAGCTTCTCAAACAATGGGACGACTCTTAATGGATTCCTGACTTTGCATTCACGTTGAAGAAGTTCAACTGCCAGCACATCAGACGGTGCAGTTGCCATCGAAATGATGTAGGCTCCAAAGTTGTCAGATGGAAGCTTCTGCTATGACACGGAAGGTGTCTAAAACATCTCTAATTTCATCAGTTTGGGGTAGGTCAGGTCCAAAAAGTGGCCTTTTGCCAATCAACTCAGACAAAAGCCATTCCTGTCTTTTTTCTTCAGACCATTCTTGGTAGGATCCAATTTCCAAATGTTTGGTAATGGCATCCATCACGTCAGTGTGACGATCAGACTCTTGCCTTATATCAAGCCTTACAAGTGACAGTCCAAAAGTGGAAACTTGCCTCAAGAAATCAAGAAGGCTTCCATCGGCAATTGCACGATCACCACAAGCACAGAGTGATCTGTAGCAGAGTTCAAGAGGTTCCAGAAACTACACAAATTAACTCTAGTTAGTATCTTACAAACAAAGATATATTCATTCAATCAAAAAAATAGCATTGTCAGTATACAACTAAATGTTTTTATTCCATAAAAGTACTGTATATAGTAAAACAATGAAATATATACCTCATCAACATTGGTGAACGTGGCTTCTTCAGGAATTTCAGAATAGCCATGAGCTAGGAGATAACGAGAACGCTCACGAGTGCGATAGAGCTTGTCCCTTACCTCCCCAAGTACAACACGGTACGGTTCATTCAAAGGAATTTTTTTCCAAAACTCTGCATCATGGAAGAAAAATCAAGATTATCACAAAAATGAACTAATCCACATATCAACATAAATATGCATAACTAGCATTTAAGATTGTCACCCTTTCAACAAAAAAAAAAAAAAAAAACATTTAAGATTATCACCTATATAGTGTTTTGCAACTTCATCTTTCTTGGAATTCCTGTGAAGTTCTTCTGCGCGAACACGTAGCTCATCGTTGCAACGCCACATAGAAAGCTAACGAAACAAGAAAAGAAATCAGTAAAATGGTACTAAAATCATGAAATATTCAAAATGTTAATTACAAAAGGAGAAAAAGGGAGAGATGTGAATTACTTCAAACATAAGATCTTCTATCTGTGAATAATACAAATTAGCAGCCATCATTCTAGCTAGTAAGCAAACATCCCTTGTCACTTCAGGAGTCACTCTTGGATTACCTGCAACATATATTATCTCATATTTTAAATCACATTGGATTGTATGTACATACATGCATACATATATAAATATAACAGATAAAAATTATACCGTCACGATCACCACCCATCCAAGAAGAAAATTGAATAAGAGGAGCATTATAGGGAACACGTTCGTTAATCCCTATGTTCTTCAATGCTGTATCAACACGGCGAAGAAAATTTGGGACACCCTTCCAAATTGTTTCATGGAAGTAACTCATCCCAGCTCTCATCTCATCTTGTGGCGTTGGTGGAGTCCTCTTGATTTCGTCGGTACGGAATGCAGCTTGAATCTACAAAATAACCAAAAGTAACACAAGAAAACAATTTCAATTTGCCTGAAAAATCATAATAATGTAACATCATTTCAATTTGGCGAAAATTCAAACAAAATCGAAAAAGGCTTTGATGCTCACCTCCCTCTGGAGAGCTTCATCAAGCTCCTGCTTATCATCAGGAGTGATGTCTTTAGCATACAATTGAGATAAACAGTTCCTTACCCTGTCAAAAGAACAAAAAAAGTTCAATTTTCTTATACATTCTGTTCAAAAATTTATTTTAAAAGAAAATATTGAAGGTGAAATAAAAAACTACATTACGAAACAAACCTTCCATGCTTTTGAAGCAAAGATCGACGAACCGACTGAGTAGGATGAGCAGTAAGAACAAGATCAACGGTCTGGTTCTTCAATGCATCAAAAACTTCCTGAGGAGATTTCTTCATGTCAAACACAAGTTTCTTGAGAGTTTCCTCAATGTCTGATTCAGTGGTTGCATTGCTCTCATCCCTAAAATCACCTTTCTTCAACTTGTTCCTTCGGCGGTGCGCAATCTGAACCTCTTCAGCTAAGTTGGCCAAGTTAAGCATGTGTGAAAAGGACTTGGCAACAACAATTGAGTCACCTGCATCGAAACTTGTGATCAAATTTCCAAGTTCTTCAAGTTTCTTAGGATCATGCTTTCTTTCATATTCAGCAGAAAGTTCATACACTTCTTGAACCTGCACAACAGCATTTTAGCCTTTCAATCATACTGTGAAGAAAAAAGATTCCGTCTCATTATGTCAAAGAGCAATGCAACAAAAAAATTCTTTTCCATCAAACCCAGCGTTGTCAATTGTGGATGACGGAAAATAATTGTTGGTTCAAATTTTACAGTAACGCTATAGCTGTCATTTGACAACACTTTGTACTAAATCGTGTATCACAGAACAATAACAGTTTGTCGAACTTATAGCCGCTATTTGGCAACACAGATCAAAGCAAATTATAAAAGCATCTGAACAGAAATTTGGATTATTTCACTAAATTTACTGTCACCAAGGCCTAACAATTCATGTTTCATACCTTTACAGATAACCCAATTAAACGTATATATTCAAAATATTTAAAAATTCAAATAAAAATAAAATACTAAACACTGGATCAATGAGAATTTTCCCTCTAAAGGTCTTTTTTCTGTTACAAGTAAAACATATTAAAAAGCAATGTTTCCTTAAAACATTAAACATCTATAGACTTGACCTAATATTCAAAATCTGTCAAAAAACCAAATTTCCAATCTTTTTTCTCACCAACCAACCATATTGAATTCTAGAACCAAACAGTAAATAATCAAAATCAATTGAAAGCACACATACAAATCTCAGAAAAATTCCAAATAATTCAAATTAAAGAAACCAAAAAAGAAGAAAACTCACAGAATCCTTCAGATCCTCTCCATGTAAATCCTGAAGAATATCAAGAAACCGATCCAACAAAAGAGCATCATACTCAATAAGTTTATCATCTTCACTCACTTTTGCTGGAACCAATTGTCTAAGCTGTGCATCAATTGATGCCATTTTTTCCATCTTGTTTGCCATTGTAGCAATTCACTCTTTCACCTATAAAAACAAAATTCAATAACCCCTCATGAAAACATAACACAAAAAACTCATCAAAAATAATAATTTAAACAACGGAAAACCATGAACACAAAATCAAGGGGCGAATCACAACAACAACATCCATAAATTCTAATCAAATCCCGAAAATAATGAAAGAGATTGATTGACATATTGAATATCATCAATGGATGACACGTGTTCAGAAACATACTACTAGGACTAATGTTACAAGTACAACATAGGATTTTCATTTTCATAAAAATAAAAAAAAATAAGTACAACAACATAGGATTTTGATTATCCTAGGAAAACATGTTACATAGGATTTGTTGCATGACACATGAATGATTTAGTACCCGTGTTGTGTGACAGACAGTTAGATACGAAGAAGAAGATGATGACAAGGAATGGAAGATTGGATCAGAAAGAAGGACAGTGTTTGTGATCTCAAGTAGTGAAGTGGGGTGTCTTTTTATAGAAAATTAGAGACATTTGTTACGTACATAAAGTCATTAACTAATAACTTTTTATTCTATTTTTGTAGCATATATTGGAATATGCTTTTCGTTTTCAATATTCCTCCTCGTATAGTTAAAGGGATAGACTTAGAAGAAGAAGGTTCAATTTATTTTATTTTATTTTATTATTTTTTGGTCCTAGTTTTTTTTTGAAGAAGCTAAACAATTTTATTAAGAAAAATAACACAAGCTCTTCTAGCACAAGAAGTATCAAAGGGAGCTAACAAGTCCAATAATTACAAAGACAAAAACCATACGCCACTACATAGTAGTGAAAAGAAACTCTAAGTTACAGCCTGAAGACAGAAAACAGGATTAACTCTCCAAACCGAATAATCAAATACAAAAGCTGCAAAGGAAGATTTAAACCACCAAAAAGCTTGAAGTTTAACTTTTTCCAACAGAGAAAGGATTTGTTCGGATTTGTGGGGAAAATGCCTCAAATTACGGTCCTTCCAAATGGTATAAAGAACGGAAATCCAAATAATATTATAAGCGAGACGAGACTTGTTGGAAAAGCCTTCAAGACCTCCAAACTGAAGTAAATGCTCAAACAAAGATCCTTGAAGAGTTGTTGAGTAGCCTAGCTATCCTGATATTAAAGGCCAAAGTCCACCGTAAAAAGCACAAGAAAAAAACAAGTGATCCTGATCCTCAATAAGTCCACAAGAAGCCGTACAAAAAGCTTCATTATAAACCAGAATGTTCCTCCTAAACAAATTCATCTTAGTAGCTAATCTGTTCAGGAACAAACGTCAAACAAAAATATTGACCTTAAGCGGAATATGCTTAAGCCATAAGACATGGTTACAATGGTCGTCAATTGTCAGCTCCGAATTAGTCAAGTAATTATAAGCACTTTTAACCGTGTACTTATGGGAAGAATGAAGCTTCCAAACCCACCTGTCGGACACATTAACCTGCAAAACCACAAATGAAAGTTGTTCCACACATTCACGCACCAACCCCTCCTCCCACGCAAACAGTCTCCTTCTCCACTTCCACGCCTCACCATTAACCTCCCAACCTAAAGAACACATTTCCGCAACAGTAGCACATTTGTTTTCAGCAAGATCAAATAATCTAGGATATCTAGTCTCTAAAGACACACCATCCAACCAGGGATCCTTCCAAAACAACGAGGAGACCCCATCCCCCACCTGCCTAGAAATACTATCCAACAGCCACCGATCATCTAACAAACCACCCCCCCTCCTAATATTGTTCACATTCTGCCACCACACAGAACCCCCACCGCCACCCACACACAACCGCCTCCCTCCTCACCGTACTTCGCACACAACACATTATACCACAAACTTCCCCTTTCCTCCAGCATCCTCCACACCCATGTCCCAAGAAGGGATAAATTAAACTCCTTCAGCCTCCTGACCCCCAGACCTCCATTCTCCCTATGTAAACAAACTTTATCCCATTTAACCCAAGATAATTTTCGAGCATCCTCACTCCCCCCCCCCCCCCCCAAAAAAACTTACAAAAAATAGAATCAAGGGTAGAAATGATACCTGATGGAGCTTTGAAGAAGGAAAGAAAATAAACCGGAATGGAGGACAGCACAGACTTAAGGAGAATCAGCCGACCGCCCAACGAAAGGTTTTTGCTCTTCCAACCAGACAGTCTACCTCTAATACGATCAACCAAAAGGGTTCCAGAATTGAATCTTTCTCGAGTCACCACCGATAGGCAACCCCAAATACACAAAAGGTAACGAACCATGCTTACAATTCATAACAACCGCCGCCTCATGAAGCCAAGAACTCGCCACGTTAATACCAAACAACATGCTTTTATGAAAATTAACTTTTAACCCGGAGATTTTCTCAAACAAAAGTAAGACATTCTTCAATGCACGAACATTCGCCCAACTTTTCCCACCAATCAAAAGGGTATCATCAGCAAACTGTAAATGAGATACAGACAACGCATTTTGCGCCCCAACAGTGTACCCACTAAACAAACCATTAGCCACCAGCGCATTCATCATTACATTAAACCCTTCAGCAGCCAATAGGAAAAGGAAAGGGGAAAGAGGATCACCTTGACGAAGACCTCTCTCCAAAGAAAACTCATCAGTCGGGCTCCCATCGACTAGAACAGATGCTGATGCGGAAGTAACACATTCCATTATCCATTTACGCCAAACAAAAGGGAAGTTCATCTTGCCCATGACCTCCTCTAAATACCGCCAATCAACTGAGTCATAAGCTTTTTCAAAATCTACTTTGAACAAAAGTAATTCTTTCTTTAACCTGCGGGCATCATCCACCACCTCGTTAGCAATAAGAATACCATCAAGGATTTGTCTTCCATGAACAAACGCTGACTGAGTTTCCGACACCACCTTGCCAACCACTTTCCGAAGCCGATTAGCAAGCACCTTAGACAGAATTTTATACAGACTGTTAACCAAAGATATAGGACGAAAATCTGCCAACCTCTGCGGGTTCTCAATTTTGGGAATTAGGGCAATAAAAGTGCTATTCAAACCTTTAGTTAACCTTCCATTTCGGTGAAATTCAGCAAAAAAATTCAGCAACTCTACCTTCAACATATCCCAAAAATCTTTAAAAAATCCCAGATTAAAACCATCTGGTCCTGGACTCTTAAAGCTATCACAATCCCACACTGCCTCCTTAATCTCCTCTAGCGAGAAGGGTTTTACAAGATCAACACCCTCCTCATTAGAAATGGACTTAATCTTTATGTAAAAATGTCACATTTGATTATTTCATTTAAATTAAGGAAAAATTATAAATAAAAAAGTGAATTCCCCTAAAATAAAAATAAAAAGGTGAATATAATTTTATTGAATTGGTATTATCAAATTTACTATTATTATGAATGTAAAAAGAAATCGATTTTAGATTGATTATATAATATTAACTAGATGGTATAATTAAAAATAATAATTAATATTACATTAAAATATAAATAACACTTATTTTTGGAGTTTTTTTTTTGCAATAATGACACTCATAATGAAATACTCCCCGACATTTATAAGCAAAAAACTATTTTTTAAGTTCATTGAATAACTAATATATCTCGTTTACATGTGAGATACATTAGTTATTCAATGAACCTAAAAAAATGATTTTTGCTTATAAGTATTATAAGAGGGAGAAAAGTACTATAATTTTTACCAACGGCCATTGGGTCAAACGATAAAGTATACTCCCTACCTTCTAAGTTACAAACCCCTTTGAAGAATTTTTTTTATCCCTAAATATAAGCTTTATGTAATTTGTTAGACGCAATTATTATTCCTTTTTCAAACAAACATCTTATTAATGATACTAATTTATCTTAAAATTTAAAAAATAAAAAGGATATTTTTGAAATATCAACATGTAAAAAATAGACACATTAAATTTATTAACCACTCCTCTTAATACAAGTGAAAAAAGTCAAATGTACTTATAATAATAATAGAGGTAGGGAGTAATTTTTCAACAAATTTCAAATAAGATTGATTATTTTCGAGGGAACCTATTGAAAAGGGAAAAAAAATACAGAGTATCGAAATTGTGTGTTCATTATCGAAAATTGTATAAATGCACATGTTTAATGTCTTTAAAACACATTAAAATTGGTTTCTCTTTTACCTGGACCCTTTGTTGACAACTGAAACCCATTATCAAATGATATAAATGTGTTAAAATTTGCTTCACTTTTGTTTTCTTTCTAATTATTTGGATTTATATACTGTTTAACTAATCTATTTCCCCTAAAAAAAACTAATCTAGGCCATTTTGAAATAAAAATACGCATAGTACCACCACCAGTGCTATTTATCGCGAGGCTTTTCGTTGCGAATTGCATCATGAACTGCTGTCGACCAATACACTCTTTGGCCGTTGGTAGTGGAGTGTAATTGCGGTCAAACTTTCAACTATGTAACGTTAAAAAGCTTTTACGACAATGGTTTTGGTTTTTTAATCTATAAGATCTAACTCAACTGATAATATCAATTTTATTAGGTCGTCGAACACCTTCGTCGTAGTTCGAACAAGTAGGACCTCACAATTGTGAGTTTGGGGAGGGACTTCTCAATCCGTTTTATTAACCAAAAAACAATTAGCTCCTCCAATTCGTAAAAAAGAAAAAGTAATTCCTCCAACTTGGACTAGTTTAACGTCATGAACACGTGTTTTAATGCAACTTGTTGAAATCTTTGATCCTTTTTACACATATATGAATACCAAATTGAGTTTGAAAAATGGAAGAAAAAGATCTTTGAAGCAATTGAAAAATAGAATAAATGAACCCAAAATTATATATATCCATCATGGCATCACTTTTCATTTCCACCACAAATTGGATTTCTTTGCTTTTGCTAAAGACAAATATTCATTCAACACTGATGTCGGGGCAGTGTTGTTTTTGGAGGCTATAAGTTTGATTATTCACGGGTATGTGTGTGTGTGTATATATATATATATATATATATATAGACAAAATAACAGAATAGTACCAACTTAACTTAAGCTTATCTTATCTTAATAAGCTTGGTATCCGTCCGAGAAATAACTTGACTTATTTAATGAGTTCAATCCCACCGCTTATTTATGAGGGATTATTTAAAGTCAGAGCGAAGTTTTTATGAACTATTTTATTAAAATTGACATCGAAGTAAATCGAATAATCATATGTCAAAGTCTCAAACCAATACCACTAAAACAATACAAGTTGGTAAAAAGAAAATTAATAATTATTTTGTTACTGTTATGAATAATATTAATATGATGTGGATGTCCATTTCCCTAAGGCTTTCTATGTTCCTTAACTCCTATGAGTGAATGCCTATATTCATTGTTATTGGCACTTAGTCTTATGACTCTTCATGTACTTGTAACTTACCACATTTGTGTCCTATAAATAGGACTTATATTTCAATGTAAAGAATACACTTGTGTAGAGAATAATCACAAAGGCTTTCATCTTCTTCAACTTTGATCTTGTCTTTTTAGTTTATTTCATAACACGTTATCAGCACGAAACTCTACCAGAAAAATGGCTTAATTATCTTGGAGGCTATATTCCTATAAATTTTCTTCTTCTCATTATCTTTGCACTAATTAATCTAATTCATATGATCATGATATCATGTTCTTTTTCATAGTTTTAATTTTTGTGTTTGTTTGATTGAATTACATAGGTTGAGTATGATCTAGTCATAAATAAGAGCAATGGATTCACAATTGTTACAATGAAAGATGTTGAAGAAGCCAAATAAACAATTTGAATGTATGATGGTTTTGTAAGTCTGCTTTTAATCTTAAGTACTTCAACAATTTTCTGTCATGTGTCTTTTCCTTTCTATTTAAAAAACTTGTTAAAATTGCATAATCTAAAAAAAAATTAGATAACTCCAAGATGAATAACTTCATGCTCTACTTCATGCGAGAATTTTATAAGCACGTTAATATTTGTAGTTATTTCTTCCCCAATTTTTCCCATATATATTATATCTTAGTATGATTATGGTCAATTTACATTTTTTTTCCCGTTACTCATAATTAAGTTTGTTTTGTTCCATGAGTAATTTTGTGAAGAAAGAAAGACTTTTGTCGGTTCATGTGGAAAGAAAGAAACAAAAATAAAAAGGATGACGATAGATCAATACTAAAATATTAGCAAAGTTTTAAGTTAGCAAGTGAAATGTGTACTTGTGGGAAGAATGAATTGTTCTTGATCACTATGTGTAATATAGTTCTTGAAGAACTATTTTTATTAACATCAAGGATCCCTGAAGGATTGCTCAAACAATGAAGATCTTTTATGATATAGTTCTTGTAATATTAAAGCATCCCTGAAGGATTGTCCAAAAATAGATTTGTTTTTCATTGTTTATGAATATTTAAAATATAGTTCTAGAAGAACTAATAATTTAACGTTAAGCATTCGTGAAAGATTGCAAAATAAAAATATTGTGATTTTCCTTTGTCATTGTCGATAGAGGTTTATGGTTGAGTTCTCAAAGAACTAGATCTTTGTTCACAATTGAATTATATACGATCTATTGGATCTTAGTATAAGTTGGACGAAATAAAATTAAAGAAAGCAAAATTGCCTCTTGAATCAGCTCCTGAAGTAGCGAAATTGAGAAAATAATATCACGAATTGATATATTAGAGATTCTCATTGAAATGATACACGTGAATATGATAAAAGTTTATTATTTATGACTTATGATGATGATCTTTACTACTAATGAGTTATCACAAGACATATAAATTAGAGTTATTGTCATCTATGTCAACTCTTTGCATATTCGACACTTATAATTTGTGCTCCACATAATTTCTTTTCTAATGAAATAGTAAGTATTATAGTTGTCAATTTGGAATTATTGTTCGTTTTAATAGATTAAGATTTAAGAACAATATTGTGTTGAATTATATTGGAATTTTTTTTAGTTGACATAGTAACTATAAATGAAATTTGAATTATTGATTCCTTCTAAAAATTGTTTGTAAATGAATGATTTCTTATGTAAAATACTATAAAAATTGGATGAGTGATACAAAGAAACTAATTTTATTATTATATCAAGCATTGCAAAAATTATTAAAGGCTCCAGAAGAGCCAATATATTGTTATATGGAGGAATATAATTACACATTGAGAATGCATTATATTCTTCTAGGCCTCATATAAATTTATTAAAGAATATCTTTCTAAATGAATATCATATTGAAATAAGAAATAAAGGAGATGTTGAATATCTCTATATTACGAGACATATTTTGGATAGAAATAAGTGTAGATAAAAAAATTACATGTCTTTTCATATGGATTAACTACACTTATATTATGCAATTGAAGCACGTATTATTGTAAAATTGAAATTTACATATCATATTAAATTTATTGTTGGCAAGACCGGTTGGGTTATCCCGGATCTATTATGATGCAAAAATAGTTAAAAATTTATATGGATATGTACTAAAGAACCAGAAGATTCTTCAAACCATTAATGTTTGTGTGTTATTACTTTCCAAAGTAAGTTGACAATCTGAGAAAATAAGTCTCTTATATATATTAGGTGATATTTGTGGATGAATACATCGATGATGTGAATCATTTTGATACCTTATAACTTGATTTAATACATCGACTAAATGATCACATATATGTTTATTGTCAACTCACAACCAGAAGTTTGTGAGATTGTTTTCTCAACAAATTTGACTAAGAGCTCAATTTTTTTGGAGTTTTCAGAAAGCATTTAATAAGTATCATTTCTCAATTTAAATTGATATTGAACATCGTATAGTATATGTTCATAAAAAAAATGGTCTTGAAGGTCCATTCTTTAGACGTCTAAAGTTAATTGTATGAATGATACTTATGAGAACATAACTTCTAAATTCTACTTTGGGAACATGTAATCTTGTATGTTGAGATATTGATTCGCATCAAGCCAACACATTATTATGTGTAAGTCCTCCCCTTAATTTATAATTTATTTTAGGTTAACATCCAAATATTTTTCATCTAAGTGAATTTTTGGATGTGTTGTGTATATCATAATTGCTCCAAAATAATCCACTAAGATAAATATTGAAAGAATATTGGGAAAGTATATTTGATATGAATCCCCTACTATTACAAATTGTATTGAGCCAACTTCAGTAGGTCGATTATCGATTGATGGATTAGTTTTCCCAATATTAGGGGGAGAGAATAAGCAGCTGAAAATGTGAACCTGAAGTTCAAATGAATGAAAATGTGAACTCGAAGTTCAATTGAATTATTTGATAGGAAATATTATTATCTCATCTTGATCCTCAAAATATCACTCATTTGCAAAGTTAAACAAATAAAATAGCAGCTGCTAATGCTCCAAACGAAATAGATGTCCCTGTAGGATAATCTAATATTGCAAATGAGTCTCAATCATGCATCAAGCATGGTAAACCAATCGGTTCCAAATATAAAAATCCTCAAATAAGAAAGGGGGCCAAAATGAAAGATAACCCAAATGAGGATATAGAAACTCTAAGAGTCATATAACATAATGGATTTTTCAGTTCCAGAAGAACTTATCAGGTACCTGAAATTTATGAAATATCGATAAATTATGTCATGAATGAAAGATCTCAATGAAATGAGATGGAACCGAAATGGAGTCAACGTTGACGTGCTTTTGCATATAATATAGCGCTATATGTGATAACTAAATAACGAGGATCATGAATCAAAGTCTATGAAGGATTATAGACAATACAATGACTGACTTAATGAAAAGATGCATTTTATGCAAAATCAAACTAAGCTTTGCAAAGCGAATTGTTTTTGGACGAGTAGTCCATTCATATGAATATGTGAAAATAAAATGAGAATTTTGAATTATTTATATAAAGTTGGGCACATTGTTCAAGAGTATTGGTGAAAACCTACTATTAAATATTAATTTTGAAGAGACATATTCACCGGAAGTGAATTCAAATACAATATGATACTTGATTAAGTGTAGCACCACATGAAAGCCTCAATGTATATATGAAGTACATGTTACAATATATTTATATGACTCGCTTGATATTTTTATATAAAATTCTTCGAAGGGATTAATTTTATCAAGGCATATAATTCTTATTCTCGAAAATATTACTTAATCAACTTGAGATATAGAAACATGTTGAATAATATTCATAGTGAATATTTTCTAAAAAAGAGATATAAAAATGATATGATTTGTCCATTTGAAAAATAAATCTGAGAATTTCTTAAGAGTTTTTGAAAGTTGAATTCTTAAAGAAAACAAATCAAGATGAAATATGTAGGAAAGGTAAATATTTATTTGAGATTACAAGTTGATTATTTTTGTGAATCATGAAGTTTATATACCTAGGTGACAAAATGATTATATATGGACAAATCACATTTGTTGTGCACTCAAATGAGTGTAAAGCCGCTAAATGTAGACTAAGATCGTTTGAAAATTTGAGTAAATATTGAAGAATTAATTGGTCCTGAAGTACCATATTTTAGTTCAATTAAAGGACAATAATGTACCTTGATGATTATTCATGTTATCATATATTATTATTTTTATTATTTTAGATATGCAGGTTATTTGTCGGATCCTCAATATTAATGTGCTTGATTGAGGTTTATGATTGAACACATAAAAGAAACTTGTGGTTTGCCTTCCAGAAGAACGAGCAACAATCATTTATGAATATAATATCATATGCATTGTCAAGTTGAAAGGATATGATATAAGAAGTCAACAAATTTATTCGTGTCATAATATTGCAGACTTTTTCACAAAGTCACTCTCAAGCATAATTTTTGAACAACTGATGAAAAAGATTGACCTTCATCGTCTCAGAGATGATTGTTTGGATGAGGGGGAGATATAAATATATCTTGCACTCTTTTTCCCTTCACCATGGTTTTGTCCCACTGGGTTTTCCTGGTAAGGTTTTTAATGAGGCAGATATATTGGATATTGTACTCTTTTTCCTTCACTAAGATTTTTTTCCATTGGGTTTTTTTTTAATAAGGTTTTAATGAGGCATATCCTTCATGGACATCCAAGGGGGAGTGTTATGAATAATATTAATATGATGTGGATGTCCATTTCCCTAAGGCTTTCTATGTTCCTTAACTCCTATGAGTGAATGCCTATATTCATTGTTATTGGCACTTAGTCTTATGACTCTTCATGTACTTGTAACTTACCACATTTGTGTCATATAAATAGGATTTATATTTCAATGTAAATAATACACTTGTGTAGAGAATAATCACAAAGGCTTTCATTTTCTTCATCTTTGATCTTGTCTTTTTAGTTTATTTCATAACAGTTACTACTATTTTTTTTTAAAAATGTAACAAAATAATTATTAAGTTTTTATTTTTGTATATTATTAAGCCTATTTTAATATTATTATAATTTTTATCAGTTTAAATATACCTTAATTATTCGATAAACTTTTGTTTTTTTGGTACAAAAGTTGCTACAATTCATAGCAAAATTTGGGTTTATGTATATGGTATATGCTTCAGCTATAATTCGTAAATGTCTAAAATTTATGAAAAAAAATGGATAAATAAGATTTATCTAAATGGTTTGAGATTTAAAATTCTTAAACAATAGATAAATCTCTAACTTTTGTTTATGGAACATATTTGATTGATAGGAAAAGAATTGTGTGCATAACAAGTTCCCTAACGAAAATCAATCTCGGTTAAAACTCGTGTCTATAACATGTTAAAAAGAAAACTACAACATCATCATATACTAAGTATTTGTTTGATTTTGCGGTAAAGAGGCATCAAACATGTGTTTTTTCCGGAAGCTAGTAGTATTAACTTGTTGTTTTCACATCGAAAAACAATATAGACATACAGTTGTGGTGACAAACGCACAATCAAACACAGTACAACTTATACCTACGGTCAACGAATGTGTAGGGTATAGATAATTGATCATGAGCTCGACAACTAAGAATTGATAGTTTTTTCGTTATTTTTCTTTAAAATAAATTTTTGTTGGAATAAATGAAAATATATTCATGTTTAGGCATTTTAGGTGGAAGGAAGGCACATTTTTCTTTTCATATTTGTTTGGATTACTTCCTTATATCTACGCAAGATAAAACAGTTTTATTTTATTTCTAGTGTTTCATTTTTCAATTGTAAAATAAAAGCATTTGTCATTTTGTATTATTAAATTTTTGAACTGAATTTTGTATTATTAATTATTGAACAAAAGATTCTTAAAAAAATTATTGAATAAAAGATAATAAAAATAAAGCCATTATTTGTACCTGGTTTATTTATACATATTATTGTCATAGTCGTGATGGTCCCTTTCTCTGTTTCTCTTAATTAATACTAACATTTTGACAAAAGAAAAAAAAAAGTAAATCAGAGGAAGTAAGCACACAGTTTTTCAACTTGAAAAATTAATTGTATAAGCTTGTATCAAAAAAATATTAATTGTATAAGGTAATAGACTCCATTGATTGGTTTGATGGTGCATCATGACTCAACATGAGTTAACCATATTGCAACTTTTTAATTATATTTTAATTAGTATGATTACGTCGGAACTACCAAGAACTAACTACGAGTCACTAAGCATGCGATGATACAGAAAAAAACTATGATTAAATAATGGTTGGCATGGTAATAATCGTTCGTACATGCTTCTACGAAGACAATCCATCCCATGTGGTTTTTGTTTTAAAAATGTTACTATATTTTTCTAATTTGAAATCCCAAATTTTCCCCTCAACGAGGCTGCTTGTGTATTACACCGACTTTGCTGTGGGATTTGTTTTTAAATTGAGAAGAACTTTGGATCCGGAGCAGGTGAATGTCGATAATCATGTATATACACAAATACTTCGATACTCAAGTCAATTTAGGGTTAAGTTTGTAGAGTTCGTAGAAAATGAAAGTGTACTCCATTCGAAATGAAATATAAGATAGAGTGATAGTAGAAAAGTCAATAGATGTGACTAAAAATTTAATCTAAATACATTAACTTTTTAATTACTGTTTTTACTTATATTGCTTTTGGAGGGAGTACCAAAATAATTTATTCTTGAGGTATGTTTAACGGATTGGCAAAGTTTACAACAATTAAGGTCATTTGGCCGATAACAACATGATATTGAGTTTAGTATGATAACAACATAATCTGCCAATATAAAGCAGTTTTGAGTTTAGCTTTGATAACAACGTTTTTTTTTTTTGTTACAGATAACGTGTTTAATATAAAGCAGTTTTGAGTTTACAAAAATTTATTCGTTGCTATATTAACAATATCATACTAAACTTTATTGTTAATCTACATTGGCAGATTATATTGTTAATCAACATTTGACCTTTGATTTTTTTTTTTTTTGGTCAAGAGTCTACTGGTTAGAACTCACACATTTTAAATGTGGAGAAGTGGAGTGTCCGGAATTCGAACCCCGGCCCCTGCATATAATATGCAATATTCGTACCAACTGAGCTAAACTCACCGGGATTCTATGTGGTTATCAGTCGCATTGTGATTATGGGACTATAATTCACATAATATTGCACCGCTGATCTTAGGCACACTCTAAAATAGTTTCCCCATATTAAAAGGTCCCGACATGACGCTTACGGCTGATGAGGGTGAAAAGTGGTCGTTGGTACACAAGAAGTATTCAAAGAGTGACTCCCGACGGTAAAGGGATACATGAAATGAATCACATTTACATCAAATGAAAGAGATCTTGAGAGTGTGCATGTATGAGACTATATGATTGAAGGATAACTTATAAGATTTGATTGGTACCACCATATAAGATGCATTTTCTTTTATGTACTCCATAACATATGAACTATATAGTTAGTGTGCTTGACTTGGTGATTGTTGTCGTGTGCGGTCAAAGTTAATTAAAATTCAGCAAGTGTTATACAAGGTAAGTAACCTTGGTCATCTTATAAGGAACTCTGATTTATCAATAATCAATTTACAAACAGAAATACATTAATAAAATAGGGGGTTTTGTTGTCGTAAATAGTTTGACCATGTGAGAAATTCAATTAATTAAAAACGATCAATCCAGTAGTTTCAGATGTATTTCGTTGAAATCTATTGCAAGTTTTAAATGATCATTTGTTTAAATATATACTCTTGATTGATTATAAAACTAATTGAACAAACGACAATTGGTTTTATACGAATTCAACTGGATTAAGCAATAAGTATTCGATCAATCATGACAGTGAACAAGCGTCACAAACATGATCAATGCCATAACGGAATTGAATCAATCTTATAACTAAGCGTCATAGATACAATTGATGTCTATCCAAACTAAATTAAACAAGCAATAAAATAATTCCAACAACCTCAATCAAATGACAGAAATCGAAGTTGAAATGTCTAAACAGCAGACAAAATCGAGTTCAAAACCAAAATCAAAATGATTAAGCACCAAACGAAATTGATCATAGGCGCATATTATAGAGACACAAAGTTGACAGGAAAAGAGATAAAGACTAACCAAAATTACATTAGAAGCTGAACTTAAAAAAATTATACACGAAATATAGCAACGAATTGATCAAAACTCAAATTATGTAATTGGCAGAAAAAGATGATCAGTTATGGATGCTAACAACCTTATTTATACCCTTACAAGTTTAACCTAATATAGCAAAACAATAATTGAACAAGTGTTAGGCTAAAAAGTTTACAGGTCAATTACAAAAAATTACATTAAGACTTAAATCCGACCCATAATGTAGAAACATACTAGAATTATGATATCAGGGAAAATAAGCTCTCAAAATGTCTAAATACACGGGTATAAAGGATGTGCCAAAATGCACCTATCACTAGGAGCAATTTTGAGATATGAATTTTACTAAAAGTTTCTCAAAAAGTGTGCAAGTGATAACAAAACATATTGAAAAGACTTATGTTGGTCTATAGAGATAGTCAATAATCGTGAAAGAAGCCTACTATGTTACAAATGGTATCAGAGAGAACCTCTCCAGTATGATATCGTTTGGGGATGAACAAAGGGGAAGTTGGTGGGTATGTGATGTTTAAGGCTGATACAAGCATAATGTGATTGTCATTGCACAAGGCATGTTCAAAAAGCGACTTCCAGCATGCTTCTAGGCAAAGGAACACATGAATGAATTGTATTAACATGTGAATGAGAGATCATGAAATCGTTCAGGTTTGAGTGTGTATGGTTGAAAGATGACTTATAAGATTTGGTTGGTACTACCTATATCAACAAGATGTAACTTCTTTTATGTAGATGATAAAATAAGATCTTCATAATTAAACGTGTTTAATATAAAGCAGTTTTGGTATTGGCCACATTCTCATAAATTCCCCAAAAAGTGTACAAGTAAGGACATATCACACTTCAAAACTAATGTTGATATGTGAGAATAATCGCAAGTTCTTAAAGCAGTTTGCCATTTTGAAATATGTTTTCACAAGTACTTATCAATTTGTTTTGATAGAAAACATATGGTTTTTCTCCAATTATTGTATATATTTGGTTATTAAGGAATTTATTACGAGAATAGTGATATTTTGTGCATCTATCCTTATTTTATAGGCTAATTAAAAGAACAAAGCTAAAAAACTAGATGTTGAGACATTAGCTTAGCGCCACTTTTTGGCTGAGAATCTGTGAATGCTCGACGAAGTTGTTATGCTCGACGAAGTTGTTCAAAACCAAGTTCAACTCATTTATTTAACGAGTTTAATTTGCTACTCAAGTTCGACTCATTTGGTTCATGAAACAAGTTCAACGAGTCTATTATCGAATCGAGTCTCGAACTTTTTGGGGAAATCGTCCGGTTTTTCAGCCCAACCCCACTTGAAGACTTGCCTATAAATACAACTTCTCTCATTCACAATTATTCATACAGAATGAAGTGGTTCAAGAGAAAGACAAGAACTATGAGCTTTAAGGGAGGAGTCTCTCTCCTCAACCTTAGTCTCTAGAAAATGTTTATTTCTTTTATAATTTTGTATTTAGTTATCATGAGTTACTAAACCCTAATTGGGTAGGATTCTAAGATGAACCTCTGGTTGTTTATTGGGTCTTTTTAATTTAGTTATTTTATTCAGTTATGTTATAATCTCTATTTAATTTTCTTATGCAAAAGTTTTAATGCTTTCATTGACCTATGGAGTGTGACATATCTAGGGTTGATGTTTAAACATATAAATAGAATAAACACTCTTTCCCGAACGTTGCATATTAATTTTATTTGTTTTCTCTTAGTAAGGTAGACGAGATAGGGCTGCTCGTTTGTAGAACTACTAAAGTAAGAGAGAGTATGTTATGTACTTCTAAGATTCATAGACGAAGTTGGAGCGTTTAGATGACAATTTAGGAATCTCAATTCTTATATGTTTCAATTACCTCTGAGAGAGTAAGACCTCACTCTAATATTATGTACGTTGGCCTACTGACCCCTGTGGGATTGAAGACCATGCACCCTTTAGTGTTGCGTATAACTTTAGAGTGATCAGCAGGTGAAACTTTACAGCTGGAGGGACATATTGTGCCAGGAACTCATAACTTAAATAGAACCCTTGTTGTATAACTGAATGACGATTCATCTTTTATATCCAACAAGTAAATGGAGTGGATTCGAAGAATCCTAATCACCACTAACATTGTGCAATCAAACCAGGTTACTCTCACTACTGCTTTGTACAAACAAATCAAACTTACAAAACCCCCTAATTTACTCGCTTTATTTAATTAAATTGTTTTTATTTTCTGTTTTAAATAAGTAACATTGGTTGCCAAGTTGAAACGATAATCCATGTAGAGACGATCTTACTTATCACTTTATTACTTGTGAACACTTTGGTACAATTGCCAAAATTGTCCATTACCCTCCTTGAGAACAATGTCCATGTCCAAAGCATGAAATAATTGGAAGAGGTAGAGCTATGATGATGTTTCCTTGTCTGTCACCCCTTTCATCGGCCTCCAAACCTCTACCATTTGTACCTTCATTAAGTTGAAACATATTAGACGACCGCTAAGAAACCTTCAATAACACAAAAACTCATTGCATGTTGGCCTAACTCTTATTCTTCAACAAAGAAACTTAGACCTTCTTTATCTTTTGCCTTCAATGAAAACCCTCCTGTAAAGCCCCAATCCCCGAGAACATAAATATAAAGATAAATCACGCATTTATCCTACATCGGAACTTTACTAATTCAACATACGTCTCATATCAAATATTTATTATAAAAACTTCATCAATTAAATCAACATCGCAGTGGAATAAAACATAATTAACATCAAAACAAATGTTATGTCTCGGTCATAACATATAAATCAACATATTATCTCAACAAAATTTGATCCAAAGATCTCATAACAAAACATAAATAAACCCCAAGTCCTAATCAGAGCTCATAAGCTAGACTCCAAAGCAAATAAACCAGAGTAGGCAAACACCATCCTCGACATACTCACGATAATTTATTCCTCAATCTGCAAGTCTTGGATTCACCCAAGGATGAGGCGGCAAGAAAGTCACGGGAAGGTAAGATATATGCTCAACATAAGGGAATAATAAACACATGTATGTAAGGCAAGCCAAATCAACAATTATCACATATACATTTAAATATACAAGCATGGTTACATAATTCAACATTTATATCACATTCATATTTAATTATAATCTCAATCACAATTTTCAATCATATATCAAACACTCAAGATTCATCAAGTATCATCAATTCATTTACAATTCAATCACAAACACAAGAACTCATCAATTAAGCATTTACCACATAGAAGCACAAGTACCTGTCAAAACATTACCAAATATGACTCAAGTGTATGTAATGCGCCTAAAGACCATAAATGCATGTGGTACCGGTTTTTGGATATCGGAGATGTTTTACCGAGTGATCTCATCTTCACTTTCATCGTCACTTAACATCGTCGCTTAACTTGACTCATGAATGAATGCATGTTCATATATTCGACTCACATCAAGTACACATAAGACTCGACAACAACATCGTCATCATTATCATATATTCTCTTACATGATTAAACATCATCGCTTATTAACATTGTCACTTATCATATAAACTTTCATATGATTAAACATCATCAATTAATATAACATATATCATCATCACTTAATAAAACATCTTCACTTAATACATAACATGTATCATCATCACTTAATCAAACATCGTCACTTAATATATAACATATATCATTATCACACATCATTTAATATCATCAATAACATCATCAATAGCATCATCAATAGCATCATCAATATCATCATAAATATCATCATCAATAGCATCATCAATAACATTTTCAATATCATGTGTAAACAGCAACACATCACACATAACAACATCGAGTATTTACAATCTTCAACATTCTCATAATTTAAGTTGCATGATTTAATCACACAAACTACACCAAACATCATTAAAGAACACAACTTCATAATTACCTACTCATTTATTAAATCTAAATGATTCCTTAGACTCGTTATTAATTTTAAGGATGTTTCAAGCTTCATTGAAAAAGTATGCGGAAGTTTCACGAAAAATGTGTCATGACCTATGTGTAGTATTTTGATCATAACTCAATTTCTAGAAATCTAAATGAAGTCCAACCAACGGAATTTGAAAGCTAACATCCATATCTACAACTTTTATGTTTGTACCGAAACCCAACTCAAAACAGAAACTAGTAAAAAAATGGCAGAAGAGCAAAAGCTGTTGCTGTCAGTCGAAAAATGTGTCATGACATATGTGTAATATTTTGATCATAACTCAAGTTATAGAAATCTAAATGATGTCCAACCAACGGCAATTGAAAGCTAATATTTATATCTACAATTTTAATATGTACACCAAAACCCAGTTCAAAACAAAAACTAGTGAAAAAAGGGGCAGAACAGCAAAAACTGTTGCTGTCAGTCGAAAAATGTGTCATGACATATGTGTAGTATTTTGATCATAACTCAAGTTCTAGAAATCTAAATGAAGTCCAACCAACAGAAATTGAAATCTAACATCCATATCTACAACTTTCATGTTTACACTGAAACCCAGTTCAAAACAGAAACTAGTAAAAAAGGGGTAGAACAGTAAAAGTTGTTGCTGTCAGAAAAACAAGGTTTTTCCCTTACGAGAATCACTCAAAACTCGTCTCAAAAACCCATTTTTTTTCCCAAAACAACTTACAATCACAAACAGATTTATACAGCAACAATTCCAACTTTCTAATCACATTAACATGTTCATAAGTACTTAATTAACAACATAAATCAACTTAAAATCATTTATGTCAATAATTCATTCAAATTCACCAATTTAAGCAATTTTCACATAAACAACAACAACTCTAATTTCAACTTAACCCAAACGACATAACTTCATAATTCCCTAACCCAAACACATAATTATACTAATAATCAATTCAATTAAACAAAAACATCATCAAATATCATGTTTCTCATTAAAATTCATCAAATTCACCAAATTTCACAAAGTTCACAAATAACAAAATCAAACATGAGTTTTGACGAAGTAAAAACATGAAATCAAGAACTTAACACATATTCAATTCAGTCATCAACAAAGAACACGAAAATCAACACAATTAATCATAATTCATAAAATTAAGCTATAATCTAAAAGCTCTCAAACATGCAATTGTTTCTTAAACTCATATGTTAATCATAATCTCCCCTCTTACCTTAGTTTCCTCGCTATTCTTACTATTCTTAGTGCAATCCTCTCATTCCCCTCTGATTCTCTAGCTTTCCTCTTCTCCAAGCCTCTTCTCTCTATCTCTCTCTTGCCTCTCAAAAGTTTTGTGAATAATGAATAACCTAATTCACTCACCACTAACTAATGTATTTATAATAGGTTTCTAGGATTTGTTATCCCACTAATTAGTTTTGTTACGATTTCAAATATATATTTTCAAACAAGGTTTGTTACCTTTTAAAATAAAATAAGGTTTGTTACGATTTCAAATATGTCTTTTAAAACAAAGTTTGTTACCTTTTAAAATAAAATAAGGTTTGTTACGATTAACTTACAATATTTTTCTCTACACTTTTACTTCACTTAAACCCCCTATTACTTATACACCACTATTTTCAAATATTCAAATTCTAAACTTCTAAGATATTTCAAATATGCCACTAACTAAAATATCCTTCAACTCCCAAAATTCAATAAATCACCAAAATAAACAATTAAACACAAAAAAAAACAATTAAATAAATAAATCCTAAAAATCGGACCGTTACACCTCCCACGTGCAAATCAGCTATAATTCGACAAAGAATAAAAACCTCACACTCCCGGCCAAGAAAGACGAGAGAATACCAATACACTCATATTAACTAGAGATATTCTATCCTAGATATCCTCGGCAAAATCCATTGATTGTTTTGCAATATTTTTAAAGACTTAACCCTAACTAAGATATATTTTTAATTGAAAAACGATTAATTGGTTTTGTCGGCTAAACATCATAGTAGTTAGTTGTTATTTTTGTTATAAAGGGGAGTTTAACGCATACCTCATTATCACTCCAACCATGTACTTCCTCCAAAAACTACCTGATTCATTATAACTCACACTTGCACTCCCCTTGAAGTGCGAGTCCATCAATTCATTATGCTCTCCCCTCAAGTAGAAGCTCTTTCATCTGCAATTACTTGCTTGTACTGATGTTGTTGCTTTCTTCGCAACGGAACCGGTCATCCACAAATACTTGCTTGTATTGATGTTGCTGCTTTTTTCGCAACGGAACCGGCCGCCTGAACACCTTGTCAAGAAGACTTTAGACCCAAGGAGTCGGTCGTACCCTTCGTCTAATCGGGCTCTGATCATTGTTGGGTCGCGAGGGGAGATAGGGGACTGCCCACATCTAGGCCAGAGCAACCGTACAAGTGAGAGAGACACCACACTCTTACCCAAAACCTTAAGGCAATGTGTTTATAGATCCTTTCACTTATAAAATGTTCAACCTCCACCTTTTTATCCGATGTAGACATATAACTCACACTTGCACACAAAACTAATGACTCCCTTATTTGCAATCTACTATGTCATAAGATAGATTAAATAATCTTACTACTTTTGGGTAACTTAAATAATATTGTTTTGATCTCTGTAAAAAATAATTCCTTATAGAATCTTAATTATGAACATATTATTTAACGATTTCACAAAAAAATAATATAAAGAGAAAACAATTTTAATGATTTTAAGGACATCATTATCTTAAGCAGTGACATACAAAAAAATATTATGATTGATATCAACTCAAATAAGTAACCTCCACGTTCTTTTTGTTGATCAATAAATAATAATTTGCCTCTCACCCAAAACACCAACCTTAATTTAACGGGCCTTAATAGCTACTACCCTACTATTTCTTTGGTGAAGTTATACTATTTCCATCTTTAAAATTTGCGGCTTTTTTGCTCCATTAACTCCAAGTGGTGTATATATAGACATTTCCACCTTTTCCTTTTGACACGTCTCTTTGCTATTTTGACTTCAATTTTGCGTATCACTTGGCTGAGTGAAAATGCTCACGTTCTCAACTTTGGATTCCCATTTGCTTCACATTTTGGAGTTTTCGTTGTTATACGTTGACATAGCCAAACATCAGTTGACTTGGAGCATCAATTTGAGTTAATATGTCAAGCAAATTATGAATTCCAAACTAGTATTTGGTCAATAAAATCAAGCAAAAAGCATATCCTTTTGGCATAAAAGCTCTAAATAATGACAAGACGTATCAAAAACTGTCCCTATTAGATGTATCGAATTGGGGTTTATTAGAAGAAGAGTAGACATATAAATGGTGAGTGTGATTATCCTTGCATCACAGCATTATGTTGAAGTACTACTCTTCCCCCTCTAAATTATAGTCGTTTAAGTTTTGTGTATGACTTTTAAGAAAATGATTAATTGTGTTGATTTCAATGGTAAAATTAATGTCATTTACTAAAATACTATTATTAATTGTAGTTAGTGGAGTAGTTAAGTTGAATGAAATTCAATAAATAAATGTATAATAATCGAAAAAAAAATGATAAATGCTACATTGATATTCTAAAGTGACAATGATTTTGAGACAGAAAAAATGTTAAAGAGACAATTATTTTGAGACGGAGTGAGTATCAATTTATCTTGGAGTATGGAAAGTTAACATTGGGTATATTTATAACAAAGTGTAATTTTGTAATAGTCACACAGATTTGAGACAAATTTATTACTCCAACAAATTTTTTTAATAACTGTGATTTTTCTTCATATTATACCCTCATTTTAATCCACAAATAAATTCTTATACTTTTGGAACACATTTTCTCTTTCTAATAAATTTGATTCTATATCTTTCTCCCATAAAAAACAATTTTTTCCATGAGAATTGTTCTAATTTGCACTTCAATTTTTTAACAATGTTACAATTTTATTTATATAATTTCTACTCTACATGGATCAATTGTTATAGGTAACAAAAGTTTGTTTTTAAAAAAAAACTCTGTTTAAAAAAACAAGGGTTAAATATGTTTTTGGTCCCTATAAATATGTCAACTTTTCGTTTTAGTCCCTCTAAAAAATTTCTCCAACTTTTAGTCCTCCAAAAGTTTTTCATCTTCACTTTTGGTCCCTCCTTTAAAGTAAACTCATATGAAGAATTCATATTTTTGAATAAAAGTTTGCAGAAAAATTTATAATATTATAAGAATCTCTCCCAAAAAATTAGAATTTTTTAACAAAACATGAATTAAATATGAATTTTTATATTTTTGGCGGTTAAAAATTCACATTTAATTTATGTTTTGCTAAAAAATTCTAATTTTGTTTACGAGTGATTTTTACAATATTTTACACATTTCTGCACAATTTCATTAAAAAAAATACAAAAATTGACTTAAAAATAGGGACCAAAAGTAGTGATTGAAAATTTTATAGGGACTAAAAGTTGAAGAAAAATTTTAGAAGGACTAAAACGAAAAGTTGGTATATTTATAGGGACCAAAAACATATTTAACCCAAAAAATAAACTTGAATTTTTCAAATAGATAGGATGGATCTATTGTTATAGGTAACAAAAGTTTGTTTTAAAAAAAAAACTTTGTAAAAAAAAAGCAACAAACTTGAATTTTCCAAATACATATGATTAATTAGTTTTATTAAAAAAGAGTATGAGTAATTGAGAAAGAATATGAAATAAACAGGTAACATCCTCTTTCTCTCTCTAAAAAACACATCCTCATATTTCTCTCTAAAAAATAAAAAAGCGCTGCCTCCCTTCACTACAAGAAAACAGCGTTTTAGCGTCGGCCCCCGACACCGACGCTACTAGCGTCTGACTAGAGTCGGCCTAACTCACTCTACTTCAATTTCTAGTTTTCCTTTATTTTTAAAAAGATTTAGAGTCGGCCTAGCCGAGGCTAAAGGTTAGGGGACCCACGTATGACATTTTAGACTATATTTAGAGTCGGTCTGTCCGACTCTATTATTTTAATTGATAAAAATTTAATATAATAAAATTATTATTCCTATTTTTTGCTCAAATGGGACCCATATAATATTTAGATTAGATATAGAGTCGGCTTAGCCGACGCTAACATAACGCACAAGCGTGCGTGAGCTTCAGAAGAGAAAATTAAAACACGGGTTCCATTACCCTTTCCCTCATCATACATCATTCAAACTTTTCATCTTCGTCTTCTCTAAAAACCTAACCTCCTAAAACTTCCGAAATTAACCAATCTTCATCAAAACTTCACCAAATCTCATCAAACACAACCCAAATCAATAACCCACAACCTATTAAGCTCATTCCAACCTTCAAAATCACAAATCACCTACTACCAATAAAAATCCCAAATTTCGTATAAACCAAATCCCTAAACCAAAACCTCCAAAAATCTTCACAAATCCTAACTCAAACACAAAAATCCATCCTAAACCTTAAAACCCACCATCAAAACAACTTTTCCCAACCAAAATTTTCACAAAAACCAAACATTTCATCAAACCCATTTTTGGTCAACACGTAAATGTCTTCAAAAAGGAGAGGTGGTGATGTTGCTGGCATTTCTGGAGGCAAGAAGAAGAAGGGCAAGGCTAATGAGCTAGGAATTGTTTAAGGTTTTTATTTATGGTGATTTGATAATTGTTTTGTTTTGATTTTTTAGGGTTTTCAATGCTATTATTTTTAGGGTTTCTATTTAGGGTTTTTCAATGGTAATTTGATGATGGGTGTTGTTTTGATTTTGTCCGGGTTTTCAATGATATTGTTTTTGTTTAGGGTTTTTCAATGGTGGTTTTTATGATTGATGTTATTTTTTAGGGTTTTGTTTGGAGCGATTGAAAGTGTAGTGAGGTGAATAGTTGAAAGAAGGAAAATGGGTTCGATTGTTGTCGTTAGGTGGAGGAATGACATGTAAATGTATTGTAGTAGAAGATGAAGAGTGTGTGTGTTAATAGTGAGTGATCGGACGCTTGATGATTAATGTTGTTTTGATTATTTAGGGTTTTTCAATGGTGATTTGGTTGGTGTTTTGATTTTTTAGGGTTTTCTATGTTATTGTTTTTGTTTAGGGTTTTTCAATGGTGATTTGATGGTTGATGTTGTTTTGATTTTTTAGTGTTTTCTATGTTATTGTTTTTGTTTAGGGTTTTTCAATGGGGATTTGATGATTGATGTTGTTTTGATATTTTTGGATATGTCCAAGCTGAAGACTAAGGATTTGGAATGGTACTTCTTCAGTGGGCTGGACAAGAAGTACGACACTGGATGAAGGACAAATCGTGCTACTGATCAAGGTTATTGGAAGACTACTGGAAAGGATCGGGTTATCAAAAACGGGGAGGAGACAGTTGGAATGAAGAAGACCCTTGTTTATCACCTGGGTCGGGCCCCACATGGTAACCGAAGCAATTGGGTCATGCATGAGTATAGGATGATTGATGAAGAATTGGCCAAAACTGGAGTGTAGGTATTATAGTAGTGATAGACATAGACATTGAATGTTTGTTTTTTCAATTTTCATTTCCTCCTTATTCAAAACTTGTTACATTTACTGTCAACGTTATACCTGTTACTGGTGCGCGTACACGACTTGTTTGGTACTCATTTTTTCTCATAATTTTGTACATTTTTATTTTCACGGACAAAAGTTTCAGCAGTTGCCTCACTATTTACTGCCAACGTACCATAATTATGATCTTTGACCCACAGTAGGGGTCTCAAAGTATCTTCATGGCTCAGGCCCTTTGGGCTTGTTATGGAACTAATCTTTGAGTCGGCAGCCGGATATCTGATTTTTTTTACGAGGTTGGACTACTTCTTTAATCGACAGCCCATGAATTGAACCTTGGTTTTTTCCTGGGAGAGAGTCATATTTGCCTCACTTTTTATCTGACTTTCTGTGATTTATATCTCATTCATCATTACAGTTTACTTTATTTCTTTCATGGGTTTAATTATTCTCTGCTCAAGTTCAGTTTGTATGTTTAGCAAAGGATTTTCTCATATTTTATTTCATAGATAGTCAAAGGTTGCTGTGTTCTAAATATATTGTTTTTCTCGTAGATATCTTGTATCTTGAATAAGGAAAATCAATATATTTCATGAGAGCAGCCACTACACCTTGTTTCTTATTGAGACATAGGTTCTGCATGTGATTAATGAGATATGAGATATTTCTTTTAAAAGATATTTGTCCATCATGACTAGAAGTTGGGAAACCTTGTGCGTATGAAGTCTGAACTCTAATAGATGCTAATTCATAGTTTTTGGTTGCACATAGCCATAATTTCATGTGTTATTTCCACTGCTTGCAATTTAAATCTTGAATAATCTCATACCTGGCTTGCTGAAATTTTTGTCAATTGCTACCAAAATTTTATCTTTGTCTCCTGAAGATTTGTTTTTATGATTTTGATATTGCATTTAGTCGCTTATATATTAGCCTTAAGATGTTTATGGCCTGGTGAATACATAGGAATTATTATTCAAGTACTACAATGAGAAATTTGGCTTTAAGTTTTGTATTGGGTGGTTCCACAATATGCGGCCCTTTTGGAAATTGGAAGGTTGAGTTTCCAGCTGTAGATTTTTAAGCATATGCTACCAACCAAATTTGGGATTTTTTTTTCTTTTGCCAATTATTGGATCATTGTTTACTCTAATAGTAGGCGGTCACTGGCAGTGCGAAGGCCTTGACGTGTTCTGCAGAAATGGGGGGCTGTTATTTTTATGGTAGGTTATTTTTAGGAGACAAGGTCTAACATTTTCTTTTCCGTACACATGAATCTGCATTCAACAATTGTTTTATTGTCTCCTTAAAAAAACTATTTCATTGTCTCACCATTAAGGGAATACTTGTTACTCAACTACACTGCTCATTTATTGTAGATAGCAAATTACAAACGAAAAAAATTAACAATTGAAAAAAATATTCACGCAAAGTCGGTACATGTCCGGTACTCCATTTTTTGTTGTGAATCGAACAAGCTTATGAATATATATTTAATTGTTGATTGTTTGTAGGTATCTAAGCTCTTAGAATCGGCAAAAACAATGCTTAAGGAGCTGTGCAATGAATTTGAAGAGAAACTGATTATGTGAGATATGAAGTTATCACTGAATTTTCAAAGCTGAAATCATCCTTCACTTTGAATATTGTTAGTTTTTGAATTTTCGTTGTGTGATTCTTTGAACTTCGAAATATGCAGGATTCACAAGGAGCAGGTCGAAAAATGGCAGGAAGAAATCAAAGAATTGCGTGCACGTGATGCCTCAAATGAGGAAGCCAATGCTCTTCTGCAAAATGCTCGATACGTACTTCAGCTCACTCGTAATGATTAGTCAATGTAGTTACCTCATGTCATGTCTAGATATATGCAAAATCTCTTGCCCCCTTAAACATTATTAATCAGGTAAAAAGTACACTTTGATAGAAGAGGTGTGAATTGCTAACTCTGGGAATACTTAGGCTGTTTTGGATCATTCCAATTCATTTCTGCTGGGCTGTGTTTTACAGTTTATCATTAGATTCAACTTTATGGGACCCATATAAACAATCTTAGGTTGAATTCACTAATGAAAGTGCTTACAAACATGTGAACTTAAAAACTCATACAATTATAAGAGTCTTTTTTTTTTTTTCTATTGGAGGATTCACTATTATCCCTACGCTATCATAGTGGGCGATGGTATATTATACAAAACCATTTGGATATAGCAAGTTACATATATGCTAAGTCAACATTTTTTTTTAAAACGAAACAAAAAATAACATGTTTATGTTAATGCAATATTACAGTTTGCTGCTGATTTGATGTGTTAATTGGTTTATTAGCATCATAGGCAAAACATGATACGAAGTGAAGCACCGATTAAATAATTTTTTTTTATAAATTGACTATAGCTTCGGCCAAACCGACTCTAAATTATGTTGACTATAGAGTTGGTCAGTCCGACTCTAAAAGATATTGCTGACTTTGGTCTAGTTGACCTTAGTGTCGGCCATTCCGACGCTAAGTGATTTAGTTGACTTTATATATAGTGGCCTAATTTAGCGTCGGTTGAGAATAGAGTCTGACTTTAACTCGGCGTGGCCGACTCTATATTAGCCTCGGATGCCATAAATCCGACGCTACCCAGTAGCTTCAACTTTTTTAGCATTGCCCCGACACCGACGCTAAACCGACGCTAAATCCATGTTAGGGTTCGTTTTAACCCTGTTTGCGTGGGTTTTTGGCCGACGCTAAAACGCTGTGTTGGGTTTTTGTAGATTGGCTACATTTTGCAAAAACATCTACTAGCCAGATGCTGGGACAGATGCGGTAGCATATGGAACAGCTTTACGTATCTTGTGTTTTCGCGCAAGCTAGCGCTTTATATTTATGTACGCAATCTTCCAAAAGATTTGCCTGAAGTTTATTTTCCTCTAGCTTGCTGATCAAGGCGCGTGTATCTGATTGAAGATTTGCTTGAAGTTTTATTTGTCTTGCTATTTGCTCCACAAGATATTGTTCTATATTTGGAAGCTTTTTATTATTTCTAGAAGATTGTTTCAACTGGACCAGTCATTGTCCATGCTCTATTTCGAAGCCCAGACCCGTGGTATCTCAGTGCTATATATTTGTGAAGACAAACCCTAGTTGGGTATCTAAAAACCGTGTGTGTTAGCATAGCGTGTGTTTTAAGGTTTTTAGGGTTTTGTTTGTTAATTGTGAGCCTTGCTTGTATCTCCCTGATTCAAGCTAAGGACTGAGTTTGTTTTGAGTTGTAATTGTAAGCTACTCCTAAGCTTTTAAGTACGGAGTGAGTATGTGTCACTAGAGTGTGTTTCTCTTTGTGTGTTTTGCGTGTTCAATTACAATACTGTGTGTGTAGCTGGTAGGAATTGAGACGGGGTCTCATATCTAGGAGTTCCTAGATAGAGTTGCCACTGGTAGGGTCTAGGTGCAAAGTCAAGTAGTGTGTCTGCGTTGGTCTTTTCACTAGAACTATAATAGTGGAATCATTCCTGGATTGGTATCCCCCAGAGTAGGAGAGTTGCTCCGAACTGGGTTAACAAACTCACTGTGTACTTTATATTTCCGCTGTGTTCTTTTTAATTTGTGCCTTGTTACGCTGTGTTACTTTAATTGTAGTTCTGAGTAGACACGTGCTCGGACAGTTGTGCCAACATTGTGCACAGCATATTTCAGTCAGGTTGCCAGGAATTTCAATTGGCATCAGAGCAGGCACCCTGTTCTGTGTGGGTGAGCTCCAGGGAAAGAAGTTACTTGGGATTGCATGCATACTAAAATTCAAGTTGTATCAGATGGATGTCAAGAGTGCCTTTCTCAATGGGTACTTAAATGAAGAGGTTTATGTGGAACAGCCTAAAGGCTTCATTGATCCTAGTTTTCCAAACCATGTGTACAAATTGAAGAAAGCTCTATATGGCCTGAAGCAAGCTCCTAGAGCTTGGTATGAGAGACTTGCTGAGTTTCTAATCAACCATGGCTATAGGAAGGTAGGAAATGACAAGACCCTGTTTGTGAAAGATGAAAATGGACAGCTGATGATTGCTCAAATATATGTAGATGACATAGTCTTTGGAGGAATGTCTGACCAGATGATAGAGCATTTTGTTCAGCAAATGCAGTCTGAATTTGAGATGAGTCTTGTAGGTGAGCTAAAGTTCTTTCTTGGTCTTCAAGTGAAACAAATGGAAGATACTATATTTATCTCTCAAAGTAAGTATGCTAAAAATATAGTCAAGAAATTTGGGATGGAAAATGCTACTCATAAAAGAACTTCTGCTCCCACACATGTAAAATTATCAAAGGATGAGAAAGGTGTGGATGTTGACCAAAGCATGTATAGGAGTATGATAGGAAGTCTTCTATGTCTTATAGCAAGTAGGCCAGATATCACATTTGCAGTTGGAGTGTGTGCCAGGTACCAAGCTGAACCAAAAATAAGCCATCTGACTCAGGTAAAGAGAATTCTGAAGTATGTGAATGGTACCAGTGACTATGGTATGTTGTATTCTCATGGGGAAAGCACTGTATTGTTTGGGTATTGTGATGCTGACTGGGCTGGAAGTGCAGATGATAGAAAGAGTACTTCTGGTGGATGTTTCTTTCTGGGCAACAATCTTATATCCTGGTTCAGTAAGAAGCAAAATTGCGTTTCTTTGTCTACAGCTGAAGCTGAGTACATAGCAGCTGGTAGCAGTTGTTCTCAATTGTTGTGGATGAGACAGATGCTGAGTGAATACAATGTCAAGACAGATGCTATGACATTATATTGTGACAATCTGAGTGCAATTAATATCTCCAAGAATCCTATACAACACAGCAGGACTAAACACATTGACATTAGACATCATTTTATTAGGGATCTGGTTGAAGAAAAAATTGTTACTCTTAAGCATGTTGCAACTGAAGAGCAATTAACAGATATTTTTACCAAAGCTCTTGATGCTAACCAATTTGAAAAATTAAGACGGAAGTTAGGGATATGTTTATTTGAGGAATTGTAGCAATTAATTTATTTGAGGCGTGCAGCTATTATTTTCTCCCTCCTCAACTGCTTGATGCACGTCATTCAAGAAGAGACTCAGGATGTTGTGAATAATGCTGAGACTGACAATTTAGACCAAGCTGATACTGTTGCTGTTACGGATGTTGTGCCTGAAGAAAGACCGCAGGAAAAGACTGGTGCTATTGGTGTTGCTCGCAGGACTAGGAGCAAATCTGACAAGACTGTTGCTACTGTTAGTGAAGGTCAGAAAGAAAGTAAGAAGAAAACTACTACTGCTGGGAAGAAGCCCATGTATGGTCCTCCCAAGGCTGGAAGCAAGAAGGTGGCTCAAAGTGGTCACAAGAAGAAGAGCCTAAAAAGAAAAGACCCTCCCTCTAGTGACTCTGAGTTTGAGGTTGCTGAGCCTGAAGCTGCCACATCTGGTGGGGCTTCCAGAAAAACAATGAAGGGTATGAAGATACCTCTTACTATCCCTCCTGCCCCTCTTGATAATGTTTCCTTTCATTTGGAAAATGGTTCCTCTAGGTGGAAGTTCATATACCACAGAAGACTGGGTCTTGAAAGAAATCTTAAAGAAGATGTTTTCAAGTGTCAAAAGCTGGTTGATTTGTTGGAGTTTGCTGGTCTAATGAAGACTGTGAGAAATTTGGGTCCTTGTTATGATAAGCTGGTCAGGGAGTTTTTGGTGAATGTTTCTGATGAGTGTGATGACACAAGAAACCCTGAGTATAGGAAGGTGTTTGTTCGTGGTAAGTGTGTGAATTTTTCTCCTATGATGATCAATGCATACCTTGAGAGGTCTGCTGAGGAGACCCCTGAGCTTGAGGTCACTGAGGACACAATCTATAAGACAATCACTGATAACAAGATTAGACATTGGCCAAAGCATTTGTCTTCTGCTCAACTGTCTCCTTTGTATGCTGCTTTGAATAGGATCTGTGCTCAAAATTGGACTCCAACCACTCACTCAAATTCTGTTGCATATGGGTTGGCCAAGTTTATTTATGCTGTGGGAACCAAGTCACCCTTTGATTATGGAGCCTACATCTATTATCAAGTTTTGGAGCATGCTAAATCTTTTGCTATTAAGTTTCCAATTGCTTTTCCTACCCTCCTGTGTGGAATTATTCTTCAGCAACACCCTGATATTTTGATCAGTAGTGATGAGCCCTGCAAGAGGCCTGGTCCTATGGCTTTGGATTGCAGTCTGCTGTCTGAGACACATGATGCTGATGTAGCTGGTACTTCTGTCCGGACATCTGGTGTGCTCTCCAGAAAGCAGATGATTGCTGATCTTACTGAGACAAGTGTGGCCCTTGGAGCTAGGAAGGTGAAGATTGATAAGATCATTGCAGCTTTGAAGGCTGAAGCTGATGCTGAGGGTGAGCAGGATGAGGAAGAAGGAGGAGATAAGGCTGTTGCTTCTGCTGGTGACTCTGAAGATGCCTCTGATGATTCTGAGGATTTCTGATTTTATTGTTTTGTTCTGATCTCTTTTGATGTACTCTTTTTGCTTTTGTTGGTGACTGGGCTATGCCCTGAATTTCTTATGCACCTTGTGTGCTTCTGGTCTGTAATATGCACTCTCTATGGTTTCTATGCACTTCCTATGGGTATGCACTTTCTATGACATTATCTGTTATTTGTCAGAATTTATGGCTAAAAAGGGGGAGTAGATGGCATGTGTGTGTGTAGCTTATAGCTAGCTTATTGCTTATACTATCTTGGCTGGTTGTGTGCATGATTATGTATGGTTACATGTGTTGAGGGGGAGTGCTGTATATGTTGAGAGGGAGTACTGGTACATGTTTTGAGGGGGAGCTGAACATTATGTATGGTTACATGTGTTGAGGGGGAGTGCTGTATATGTTGAGAGGGAGTACTGGTACATGTTTTGAGGGGGAGCTGTTAAGTTTTTTTTTGGTGTGGAAATTTATTTTTTCCCTTCTCTATGTGAATCCACTATATGAGAGTTTATTTCTCTCTAGTTGTTCTTATGAGGCTAGATGTTTGTGTTATCTGGTGCATGCCTCTGATACTACTTGCAAGTTATCTTAGTCCAAATTGCTCCTTTGGAAGTAATCTCATTTTATGCTACGATGTTTTCTTTCCTTGTTGTGTGCCTATGTTGACGTGAAGGAATCTTATTTGTGTATCTCCCAAAGAACTGGCTCTAGAGTGTTTTAGCCAAAATTTGCCAAAGGGGGAGATTGTTGGGTTTTTGTAGATTGGCTACATTTTGCAAAAACATCTACTAGCCAGATGCTGGGACAGATGCGGTAGCATATGGAACAGCTTTACGTATCTTGTGTTTTTGCGCAAGCTAGCGCTTTATATTTATGTACGCAATCTTCCAAAAGATTTGCCTGAAGTTTATTTTCCTCTAGCTTGCTGATCAAGGCGCGTGTATCTGATTGAAGATTTGCTTGAAGTTTTATTTGTCTTGCTATTTGCTCCACAAGATATTGTTCTATATTTGGAAGCTTTTTATTATTTCTAGAAGATTGTTTCAACTGGACCAGTCATTGTCCATGCTCTATTTCGAAGCCCAGACCCGTGGTATCTCAGTGCTATATATTTGTGAAGACAAACCCTAGTTGGGTATCTAAAAACCGTGTGTGTTAGCATAGCGTGTGTTTTAAGGTTTTTAGGGTTTTGTTTGTTAATTGTGAGCCTTGCTTGTATCTCCCTGATTCTAGCTAAGGACTGAGTTTGTTTTGAGTTGTAATTGTAAGCTACTCCTAAGCTTTTAAGTACGGAGTGAGTATGTGTCACTAGAGTGTGTTTCTCTTTGTGTGTTTTGCGTGTTCAATTACAATACTGTGTGTGTAGCTGGTAGGAATTGAGACGGGGTCTCATATCTAGGAGTTCCTAGATAGAGTTGCCACTGGTAGGGTCTAGGTGCAAAGTCAAGTAGTGTGTCTGCGTTGGTCTTTTCACTAGAACTATAATAGTGGAATCATTCCTGGATTGGTATCCCCCAGAGTAGGAGAGTTGCTCCGAACTGGGTTAACAAACTCACTGTGTACTTTATATTTCCGCTGTGTTCTTTTTAATTTGTGCCTTGTTACGCTGTGTTACTTTAATTGTAGTTCTGAGTAGACACGTGCTCGGACAGTTGTGCCAACATTGTGCACAGCATATTTCAGTCAGGTTGCCAGGAATTTCACGCTGTTTTCTTTTAGTGCTTCTTCCAAATCCGTGGCCGTAAAAGATGTAGAGTGTGGTGGTTGGTGATGTGATGATGGATCTGCCATCCACATCACCTCTCCTTCTTGTTCTAGTCTTGGAAGACCAGTTTTTATTGGCGAAACTCACGGCGGCCTCTGTTTAGGTTTTACCATATCAGTTAGGGTTCGTCTACTTGATATGATTTATCACGATGTATTTTTGTTTAGGTTTTACCTAAGTCAGGTATAATGTCCTCCAGTCTATGTATCTCTTTATTTTTATTTAATATTTTTTTCTTTTGCCTAAATTTTTTTTTGAGAAAGAATATAATTGACAAATTTTACCTTAAAATATCAAAACAACAGTTAAATAAAAACACAAAATCAAGCATCAAACGACAATTAAAAAACCGGAGGGAGTATTATATATGTTAAATAGAGGTTGTTTCAATAAATAGCAACACATAGCCTACTTTGCCTTTTCCATAGCAGTTAATCCATATCTATATTTAAATTAAGAGAAATGATTTATATACAACTATTTTATAATATTTTTTTGGACAACTTTCTCTCTCATACTTTTACTGTTTTCATATTCTCTCTCTATTACTTTAGTTTTTATGTCAATATCTACATTTTTTTTGTATATCATTAATTGTCTCGTAAATTATCCAAAAAATATTTGTTTAAATAACATTCCTCTTAAATTAACTACTCAGCTTATCCATTATACTTTAAAGGCAAACACACTTTGCACCTTAAACGACGAAAACACAAATTGAAAGAATTGATCATAGGAAAATGATGTCCATATGTCGATTGGAGAATGATTCTGATCGAAAGGAAACAATTGCTAGACTAAACTTCATGATAAATTATGCTTCCACAACAAAAGAAATTGAAAACTAGGTGTACTAAAATAAGGTTTTGCCGGGAAGTACTTTAAGGCTTTGTTTGCGAGTTTGGAGGAGAAAGGAGGGGAGAACTTTGGAAAAAAAGAATGAGCAAGTGGAAGAAGTAGAGAAAAATGGGAGGGAGAGATTTGGGGGGTTAATTTTTCTTCATAATGCAAAACCAAAGACAAATCTCTTCAAGGCTAAGTGTGGCTAGAAAATTGCTTTACTCACAAACCATTTTGCTCATTCCCACCTCAAACTTCCTAAAATAACCACAACGTGAGTTAACTCACGCTCGATAGATCCACCGTGACTTAACTCACGATGATATCCAACATGAGTTAACTCATGCTCGGAATCAGCATGAATTAACTCACGTTGATATCCAACATGAGTTAACTCATGCTCGGAACCAGCGTGAATTAACTCACGTTGTGTTCTGTTATAGAACAACACAGAAAACAGAAACCATTCTCATTCAAAGTCAAAAACCAAATTCTCTCAACTTCTCCCAAATTCGAATTCCCACAAACTCAAGCAAATCAAATTCAACTTCTACTCCAACATCAAGTAAGTGATTATGATCATTTGGCATTGGCTTTTTTTTATTATTTAAATGTTAGATTATTTTTTTATAAAAGTTGTGCAATGTTAGGTTTTTAGGGTTGATTTGCATGTTAGATTTTTTGTTTGTTAATGATGAAATTAGTTAGAAATTGTATTGTTAATGTTGATTAGAGTAAGTTTGAGTGCAATGTGGTAGTTTAGAGATTGAAATGACACATTGAACTCTCTGTGTTTGATAAAATGTATCAATAAAAAATTGTTTGATTTTTTGCATGTTAATGATGAAATTAGTTAGAAATTGGATTGTTAATGTTGATTATAGTGAGTTTGAGTGCAATGTGGTAGTTTAGAGATTGAAATGACACAATGTACTCATAATATTTATGTTGAACTCTAGATGTTTGATAAAATGTCTTAATGAAAAATTGTTTGATTTTCTGCATTATTTTATGTTGTGTAGATATGTCTGGGGTCAACGTGAGTTAACTCACGTTGGATATAAGCCTGATTTAAGTCACGCTGGATCTACCGAACGTGAATTAACTCACGTTGGGGTTATTTTAGGAAGTTTGAGGTGGAAATGAGCAAAAACAAAAGGAAGAAAATCAATTTTTGTGTGGCTATTACCACACCAGCCCAGCCCAAACTATTTTTTATTTTTATTTTTTTATATTTAAGCCCAAATTTTATAATATACATTTTCAATTTGGAATTATAATCACATATGATGCATTGGTCTAGTGGTCAAGTGCATGTTTTCCTAACTCATAGTCTCTTGACTATTGTTTTTGTCATTTTTTTTGAAGAATTAATTAATATTAATATAACATAAACGACATAAATTTCAAGAATAACTCATCAACCACAAAGTTTGTAACTTACTCATAGGTAGTCGATAAATATATATAAGCGGATACCCTTTTTGGGTGAGATTTTTTACTTCGAATTAACCATTCATTTAAAATATTTTATCTTTTTAATAATATTATTTAAGTTACAATTAAAAAAGGTTAAATTCACTATAATATGAAAAATAATTTTTATTTTTAGCGTAATTAACTTCACTAAAATAATTAGCCACACTGATAATTTCATCCCAGATCCGCCCCAGTACAAAACTCTGCTCATCTGGAGGAACTAAAAAATTGTATTGGAGGAGGGTTTTGAGAGGTTTTGGAGGGTTTATATGAATTCCTTAAATTTAATCTATGTTGTTATAATATTCTTAAAATTAAAACTATAGTAATCATCGGCATTAATTTATTATTCTCTAAAAAACTACTCTTTCAAAAAATATGAAAAGATTTCTCAATTTTCTCTCATATTTTCCACCCCTGCAAAGCTCTCCATTCCCCTCTACTCCAAACTCGCGAGTTTGGAGGAGAAGGGAGGGAGGAGTTTGGAAAAAAAGGAAGAAGTGGAAGAAATAGATGACATTGAGAGAGGAAGACTTTGCGGAGTTAAATTTTCTTCATAATATAAAATCCTTCTCATTTGGTAGAACTAAAAAATTGTATTAGATGAGGGTTTTGGAGGGTTGACATGAATTCTTCAAATTTAATCTATCTATTTATAATATTCTTAAAATTAAAAATATATTAATCACAAACATTAATTTATCATTATCTAAAGTTACTTTTTCAAAAAATGTGAAAGATTTTACCATTTTCTCTTATATTTCCACCCTTCCAAAGTTTTTCCTTCCTCTCCCCTCCAAACTCTCAAATAAAACCTGAGAGTATTAGTTAAGAAATATCTTAATAGAAACTTTGTCTTAAAAATACAACTTTTTACTTTTGTTTTTAATACAAACTTCCTTATTTTAATACTTTAACCAATGTTTTAAGAACATTCCTCAACATTCTCTATTAAAATATTAGATGTTTGGAAAACTGTCTGTATAATATTTATTTATCAACTAATGTAAATAAATCCCTAAACAGTAACCCAAAAAATAAAAAAATAAACCTGAACAAAAGAAGTTGTTGTCATGACACCATCTTTATCAATTATTTGGTCAAAAAATCATCTTTAATTATCAATTATCGCCGTTTTAAAATCACTGTTAATTAAATGCAATAATGAATTTTGGTAATGGTTGACGTTTGAGATGACTTATATGAAAGAAGTTGACTTGTGGCATATTATTTTCTAGAATTTTCGAAGTACTTCTCTATTTTCTAGAACTTTAATGTACTACTCCCTCCGGTCCTATATATAAGAAAATTTTCAAAAGAATTCTTGGCCCTATTTATAAGAAAATATCACAACTTTTAAGGTGTAGTTATTGTTTAAAAGACTTTTATACCCCTTATTTAATGTTTGTCTTTTTAAAATTAGTGGGTGTATTTAATGCTTCACAATTTTTTATGAGGGTATATTTGTAAAATATTCAAAAAGTTACCCTAATTAATGAGTGTATTGGTTTTGATGTTTTTTGGTTTTTCTTCTTATAATAAGGACCGGAGGGAGTATGAGTTGAGGTCTTTATCATAGGCATGATGCACGGTTGATAAGTTGAATTAACTATATAAGATAATATAATGCCCTCAATTATACGTGATTTTAAACCATGGTTAGCTTATCATAACCCGATATATAATCAGTTATCTTCCTATCAAAAGGGCACTCGATTATATTACAATTTTTTAAGTCAATGATTTGGGGAGCCCTGCAGCTGGGCCAGCTGCATGTGCAAATAAATCCATAATTATGTACCATTATTTTGTTTACTTTTCTTTTGACAGAATATTTTGTTTACTTATTCCTCTATATCCTTCACTCTTTTCCTAAAAATATACTGATATTTATATTGTTGACAGTTGAATATGTTTTTTTGAATGAAGAAACTTTTTTTCTGTCGGTTTCAAAGAGCTCGGACACACTCACATACCTTATATAGTTGACTTTCTCGTATATTTATGCCAAAAATTAGTATTATATCGGTTTGTTTAGTCGTGTTAGTTTGAAACTTTACAATAGGTTTCTCTCAAGATCTTAAATTTAATTTTTTACAATGTCAATTTTGATGAGCTAGTCCGTACATAACTTTGCTCTGTTTAAATAGACTCTTAAGATTAGACAGTGAAATTTGATCTATCGGCTTAGTCGGTCCTTAAATCGGATACTGAGTTTTTAAAAAATGCTATCGTATTTGTAACAATAATTCATTCTCAATATGTATAATTTACACAAAAAATTAATTATATTGTTCATCGAGAACAAGTAGCTAAATTTAGAGTCAAGCTAATTCAATTTAGCTACACGAAAGATAGTGTTAGTCTATATTTTGAAATGTTCATTTCGACAGGTAATTGAGTTATGAAGACCACAAAATTCTCTAAATGCAAGTTTAGAAACAAAGATTTCGACGGAATGGATTTTGACAAGTCCTTCACTTCGACTGGGAGATTCAAATCCTCTATGAAAAGGCAAGATCAAAAGTTCAAGACACGTGGGAGACAGGCCAAAGTTGTCGAAATAATTTAGTTTCTAGCCGTTGGTCTGTTAGTTATTTTTCTTATGTATATATAGTAGTTTTTCATATGAAAAAGGGGTCACAAATCATTTAGCAAAAGTTCTTCAAAACTCAAAGTACCCAGCGTAGAAAGAAATGAGTAACAAAATGTATGTAATCATGATTTATTGAACAATTTACTTGAAGCAATGCAATCTACTTTTATTTAAGTTTCTTTGCCTTTTAAATTCTAAGTCTTTTAGTGTTTTTATCCTTGAACACACTATTGATCTCAGTCGAAAGACAGTTTTCTTCATCCTAAAACAGTTTTCTTCATCTTGTTCATAAACAAACTCATGATTATGATGAATATTCATACATTTTCTGGAAAATCTTTGCACAACATGTCCTAGGATTTTTAGTTTGATACTGCGAGTAACTTTTAAAACTAGTCTTCTTGTTTACCAAAAATACCGGTAAACAAATTGGCTTGCCCGGTGGGACCCTGTTTGTGCAATTTTTGGAAGAAAATTTCACTACTTCAAATTTTTTTTAAGAGTTCTTCTGAAAAAGTGTTTTTGGAAAATTTTTCAACCATTTTGATAGACTTTTCTGGAAAAACTTCATTTGTGTATTCATTTAAGAAGTGGCAAAGCCTTTAAAGAAATGGCTCGCCCTAATACTGGTGGTACTTTTGCATCATCTTCACAAAGTAACTCTCAATCTTCACAAGGACAATCTGCTCAAGCATCTGCGTCTACAATGGCTGCCGTTGTGTCAACTGCTATGGGAATAACTGCTCCCATGCCAGTTTTGACAATTATGGGGGTAACTGCCCCTGCATCTGTTTTGACAACTGCTGCATTGACACAATCAGACTTTGTGGCTTCCATGCCACCACCAATAACTTTCCCTATGACCCCTAGAGACATTAATACTCAAATTAGAACTTCGTTGGACAATAGATTTCTTTCTATGCAACAATTCACTATGTCCATGGTCACGAGGGAATACCCTTATGGTATGCCAACAACAATGATGGCAGGCCTACAAACCAATGCATCCACATATGCAGATAATGCAACTGTGTTTACCCCATATAATACACATCTACCTTCATGATCAACCATTCCTGGTCGAAATTCTCTACCATCTCTAACAATAGATTCTTTAAATTCTTTAAGGCAACAGATGAATGAGAGTAATCATGAAATGATTAATATTTTAACACAACAAATTGACACAATGTCCAATCCTTTAATCCAGAACACAAACCAAAGTTATCAAATGATGGCCATCCAAATGGGTAGAATATAAGATTTCTTTACCCCTGCCCAAGTAAGGAATCAACAAATTCCTAAAGTCTAGAATCCCATGCCTTTACAAATAAACGAAAGGCCAAATAATGAGGGAAATCAGGGACAACAACCTGCACCCCAAGTTAAGCCAGTCGAACCTGTAGTCAAAGTGGAAGGTGTTAGAAACCCTCCAGTGATTTTGGTGAATAGGAACCAGGATGCTGATGCGGTAGTTAGAGATGTCCAACAAAACAATTTAAGAGGACATAATAACATAGCCAATTTGGTCGAAACCATTCTGGCCCAAAATGGCCTTAACATAGGCTTGCACAAGCCTAACTTTGTTTCAACCTTGTCAGAATATGTTCTACAAACTAAACTTCCTAGGGGATGGAAAATTCTCAAGTTGACAAAATTTGCTGGTGACACCAGTGAGTCTATAGTCGAACACATTGCATGTTATCTGACTGAGGCAGAAGACATAGCCAACAATGAGAATTTAAGGATGAAATATTTCCCTAATTCTCTAACAAAGAATGCCTTCACATGGTTCACCACACTATCACCACATTCAATTCATAATTGGAATCACTTAGAAAGGGTGTTTCATGAGCAATTTTACATGGGTCAATCTAAGATAAGTCTGAAAGAATTGGCTAGTGTTAGGCGTAAAATGCCAGAGTCTATTGATGATTATCTCACATGGTTCACCACACTATCACCACATTCAATTCATAATTGGAATGTGTTTTTTGAATGAAGAAACTTTTTTTTTTTGTCGGTTTCAAAGAGGTCGGACACACTCACATACGTTATATAGTTGACTTTCTCGTATATTTATGCCAAAAATTAGTATTATATCGGCTTGTTTAGTGGTGTTGGTTTAAAACTTTACAATATCAGGGTTTTCTTCATCTTGTTCATAAACAAACTCATGATTATGATGAATATTCATACATTTTTTGGAAAATCTTTGCACAACATGTCATAGGATTTCTAGTTTGATCATGCAAGTAACTTTTAAAACTAGTCTTCTTGTTTACTAAAAATACCGATAAACAGATAGTAGATTAAGAATTACTCAAATATAAGATAAAACTTGGGAGAATCTTTCTCGATTCCACTAAAATTCAACAAGTTTTGGGACGATCAGAATCATTCAAAGACACGTGAAACTTGACAATTCAACGTTTTGCTTGTTTTCCATGTTGTAGGGCTATGCAACTGAAGCGTTTATCTTCGTGGAGGCACGATATGAAGAAATATCACATGCATGAATAAGGACAGGAAAAACTATGAAAGATGGAGATATAGGACAAACGTGGGGCGCCACGTACACCCGTCACCGGAAGGGTTGGGAATAGGTCAGACCGGCCTACAAGGGCCTACGACATGGCTTGTTTAGGCCTGACTTGTCCTGACCTATTTATTAAAAAGGTTAGGCTTAGGCTTTTGAAAAAACATATTTAAGTAAATAGGTCAGACTTAGGCTATCAAAAAAGCCTACGAAGTCTGATAGGCCGATCTGTTTATGCATAATATTAAAATTTATTTTTTTATTTGTATTAAAATATAATTTATATTAAACATTAAAATCAAGAAACAACTTAAATAATGGACTTTTTAAATAGGCTTTAAGACCTTATAATGAAATATGCTTTTAAGGCCTTATAGTGATAGACAAGGCTTATAGTGAAATAGGCTTTAATGTCAATTTAGCTTATTTAGAAGTAGATAAAATGGATTATTTAATGACTTTAATATGAAATAGTCCTGTAAATAGGCTTTCAGGCCAGACCAGACTTTTAAATAGGCCAGACCATACCAAAAAAATAGGCCTACGAAAGGCCATATGTCATACTCAGGCTTGAATATTTTTTTGTAAGCCAGACTCAGGCCTATCAAAGTCTGGTCTGACCTGACCTATTCCCACCCCTAATCACTGGGAGAATCATGCAACACCCACAAACATAAAATGAGGCTAGAATTTTTAGGTCGCGATGTTTTGACCAACATGACTAGTTTTGTCTATAAATATCTCATCGTGCATTCATTTCAAAATACACACAATCAATCAAAAAAGTTATTTTTTGTAAATTTATCTTTTATTTTTCTGCTTTACTTTTACTTATGCAATTCTTAGTTTATTAGCTCACAAAACCCAATGTCATACTTAACACTCTTTGAATGTGTTAATGAACCCACATCCGAGAGACATAATTTTTCTTCGGCATAATCTTTTGAATCACAAATGAAATTATAGTTGAGAGCTATTAGCTTATCAGCTAGCTAACTTTCAAGTTTGACAGTAGTATATATGGCAAAATACGATATCGATCTCTATTAAATAGTTTATATGCTTTAATATTGTTAGCAAAACACTCTTTGATATATTTATCAACACATTTTGTAATTTGTTAATAGCACGGATCGAATGAGAAGGATGGGATTGAGTTCTACTTCCTCCGGTCCTTATTATAAGAAGAAAAACAAAAAAAACATCAAAACCAATACAATCATTAATTAATATAACTTTTTTTAACATTTTTACAACTATACCCTTATAAGACTCACATGAGTGGGACTCATGTGAACTTTTGTCCAATAAAAGAGATTGTGCTAAAAATATATTTGAGAGTGTGACGTTAGCACATGACTACATGTTTTAGCCATTTAAATGAAGAACATAATATAATAGTTTGAGATATAAAGAGGTCATGGTTCAACTTCCACCACTAATAAAATTAACAACTTTTTTTTTAAAAAAAATTATTACATAAATTAAACAATTTTTTTAAAAAAATAATCGATTAATCATAATAACCAGTCTTCTTGGGGTTGGGGGGCCGCCGGCGACGCTCTCCTAACCTTCTCTTGTGAACACATCATAGTTTTCATGGTCTTCCTTTCTCTGACAATAATCGTAGGTCCAATCAGAGAACTAGTGTAGGTTCTAATTCTTCAACGGGGCAGAATTTGGGTTTCCTGTGTTTGATTTTTGTGAAATTTTGCATAGATGGAAAGTTTGATTTCGAGGAAGGGATATGTTGATTTTGATTTTAATTTTGATTTTAATTATTTTAAATAAACCAACCCTTTGAGTTCTCTCACAATATCGATTCTCTTCACCGCAAAATCACTATTGTTCAAATGTTTGTTCACTGATTCTATTCTCATAATTCAAGAGTTCGTTCACTTCGTGAGTTTGTTATTTTCTAATTTTCACTCTGTTAATCACACTTGAATGTTGAAATTACTTTTCTTACATGAAATTGTGTGATGAGATTAGCATTCCCTTATTATTTGCAATTTCATGCTTTGTGCATCTTAATGCTTCAGTTTCACCACTGCAAAAACAATCTATGTTTGTTAAAATGCTTCAATGAGGGAGGTTAAGTTTTCGATGATGGAAATTCTATCTAAAAGGTTAGCTTGCTCAAATTAGCAGATCAACAATCCAAATCAATGGCTACGACGGAGTTAGGCCAACAGACGGTGGAGTTATCCACCCTCGTCACTCGTGTTGCGCACGATTCGTACAATTCGCTTAAAGACCTTGTCAGCAAATGTTTTTTTGTTAATTTTATTTTCTTTAATGTTTTAATTAATAATTAAAATGAAATAATTTTAATTTTGATTTTTTTAAAAATACAAATTACACACATGGCAAGGACATGTCAGCAAAATTCAACACATCAGCAAAAAAACACATGAGGGGCTACAAAATCAGAAAGTGGGTAAATGATAGGGTGCAAAATCGCTCAAAAAAAAGTATAGGGTGCAAAATCGCACAACTGGAAAAAGATAGGGGGAAAAAGTGCAATTAAGCCAATCTTTCCAAGCATCCATGATTTTGTCAACAATTTCACTTGCCTTCGCCTCTTTCACTTCCTTCAATTCTTTGCCATCAACTTTGACATCCTTCCGCTTCGCTTTGGCTCTACAATCGTGATGCACTTAGCCCTTACATTCTTTCCAATATGAAAATAACAAAGTAAAGCGGCGGTTTCAGGGAGAACTTTGACAATGACATTCATCAAAGCATTGTCCCGGTCCGTGATAACCACCTTAGGCATGTTGAGTTTTGACGATAAAAGACTAATCAACATCTCAAGTGCCCGAGTAAAGTTGTCCTCTTTTCGGAGGCAAGAAAGGCAAAACCAACCGAATATGTCATGGTGGTAGAGGTGACACCAACAATCTCAAATAATGACATTCTATACAAGTTAGTTTTGTAAGTGGAATCCATGACCAAAACGGTCGGAAAAGTGTTAAGCATATTAATTGAAACAGGATGAGCAAAAAATATGTCTTCAAGATTTGTTTCCTCACTATTTGCTCTTGTGAAATAGACGTATTTATGCTCCTCCAACTTCGATATCAAGAATTGCATCTCCGTCTTGTCACCTCTTGTCCCCTTTCGCCATCTTGTATGCGCATTATACACTTGTTTGATAGTCGGCACGCTTTCTTTGTTTTTTGCCTTTAAATCTGTTAAAATATTCCTAGGCAACGCCAAGCCCTTTGTCATGTTGATTATCCTCTTCTTCTCCTCCTCTTTCAGTCTTCCCGCAAGAAGGTGACCACCTAATTTTGGCTCCAACTCATGGTTGTGAATTCCACAAAGCATGACCAACCACCAATCACTTGATTTCTTCTCAAAGTAACCACACAATCTAAACGGACAATCACATTTTCTTGAGCCCGTGTCTTCAAGCTTCAACTTCTTCTTCGTCTTCGGTGGTTTGTATACACCACTCCTTTCACATTGCAACGTCACCATTGGATTCTTTAAACTATATTTATCCATAGATATAGTAAATTCAGCCCTTGCCGCTTGTCGACGAACCCAACCAAGCAACTCATCTCTCTCTCGCCATCTTTCGTTTGTAAAAAAAAAATGAGGCAGTGTTTACTTCATGACCGCGAGGCTTCGCAACACTGGTAGGTACCGGTTTAGGTTTTTCTTGAATGTGAGCTTGAAATGGAATTTTGACTTTAAGCTTCACATCAACGGTTGGTTTGACATCAACGGAAGCTTTGCCGGAAGCTTCAATTATGCCCGGTTTCGGCTCAACACCATCATCCACCATATTATCAACCATCACTATGTCTATTTGAAATTCTGGCCAGGCAATAATAAGAGATCACCAGGTTCTGAACCAAACAGGTTCTGAACAATACGCAGGGCACAATAAATTGCTTAAAACAGAGCACACACAAACACAACACAAGCAGCAAAATAAAGTGCAGGAAAGTAAAAAAAAGGCACACAAGGTTTGTTAACCCAGTTCGGAGTAAACACCTCCTACTCTGGGGGATACCAATCCAGGAAGGAAATCCACTATAGGATTTTACCCTTAAGACTCAAGACACTGACTCTCAGTTCCCAGCCTAAGCAATTAAACTCCTCCTAGTCTGATTTCTACCCAACTCTTGAGTATTAGAAACCTCTAACTTCCTATTCAAGAAACTGCAACCCAGGTACTTGAACTACCCTTTGAACTCAAACCAGTTCTTAACCAAAACTACCCTGTTTTTGAAGACACCTTCAAAGACAAAACTTCATTCGTACCTAAAGGCTTAGAATGAATTACAACTCAATCAAACACCTAAACTAGCTCTAACAGAGTGGTGCACAACAAAGCTAAAAGCTTAAAATAACAAAGACTCAATTCTCTGATTTTTTAACTCTCTAAATCGTAACTTGAATAGCAGCAGCACTCCTCCTTATATAGTCTTCAGTCTAGCAGCATAAATAACAACCCAATCTTCTGAATTGATTTGTTACTGAAATAAGAATGATCCAATAAAGTAACAAATAAAACTACATTGTATCTTTGAAAGATTATAACAGAAAATACGAGTTTCATAACTTTGAGCCAAATCTTCAATAAAATCTTCTCCAAAACAACCAGCATTCTAGAAGCCATACGCGTGAATATATCCTTGATAAATCTTGCCAAGATTCGCTCAAGAATAACTTGAAAATAACCAGCTTCTGATGAAGTCAACATAAGTCAGCGCTGGCATCAGAACCTGAATTCAGCTTCTGAACAGCTACAGTGCTTCTGATGAGGCATTCAGCTTCTGATGTCATTTTGAGCTTCTGAACAGCTTCAAATGAAATTTCTTGTAACTGAAGACTTGTTATAGAAATGGAGATGCTTCTAATCAACACTTTGGTTTTGCCAAAACATGCAGCCAACACCAAAAGACTCAACACTATTGAATAGAAAAATAACAAGGAAAAAAATATATATAACTTGCACAACAAGCTAAGAAAGAAAAATAAAATTGGCGCAAAATTTGAAATACTGGGCACCAGCATGACTTAAGTCACGCTGAGCTAACACCTGCGTGAGTTAACTCACGGAGAGCTCCAACATGAGTTAAGTCACGCCCAGGTCATGTATCAGACTGCTAAACATAGCTCAAAAACCAGCAAAATCAAGAGAGGTTAGATGGTACATTACATGATCTTTGACTTTTGATAAGCGTAGAAACTTGCTTCCTGACGATTTGCAATGCTTTCAGCTCAAGATTTTTCACAAAAAATTCGCACTTTTGAGTTTTTTGGAGGTGAAGAGGGAAAGAAAATGTGTTATGAGCTTGGAATTGCTGGGTTTTGTTCAAAAACAGTAATGCACGCAGCGTGAGTTAACTCGCACTAGAAAGAAACGTGAGTTAACTCACGCTGCCTTCAGCGTGACTTAAGTCACGCAGAATGTACCGAACGTGACTTAAGTCATGCAGAAATATTTTGGTCATTTTCTTTGGGAGGGAGCAATTTTGTTTGTGGGAAGAGCAATTTTCCAATTTTGATGGATTAGTTCATACAGACTTTATTTTGACTTTAAATGAAACCTCCACAAATAAACGATAAGATTAAATCAAACTCTCTGGATTAATCGATCCTTAGACCGGATATCGAATTTAGTTTTTTTTTTGATGATTACTCCTAAGCCAGCCAGCCACCGTAAGATATAACCACCGCTGCCGACCCAACAACCACACCTGCTAATAGACCCCAATTCAAAGTTGATTTATACATGACACTACATCGCACAATATAATCACTATAGCTAAAGGAGATTTATACATGGTAATCATATACTCAACGATGCTCCTTTAACATCTGCAACGTATAAAAACTAGACATTAGTTAGTCTTTACATTTAAAATAAAAATGATAAATTAATGATATAAATATTAGTTCACTGTCTGCTTTTTACGAAAAAAATAGTAGAAATTATAATGTTTGATGTGATTATTAAAAAAAAGTTTTTGATTGGATAAATAAAGATAAAATCACAAATAAAATAGTTAATTGGCGGGTAAATTTAGAAGAAAAATGTTATACACCCCTAAAAAATGTTATACAAAATTTAGTATCCTCCTTTTTTTTAGGAAGTATCGTCTTTACATATAAGAAAACACATCATACAACCCATTCTTGAGTGCTTACCAGTGACAATTAACCGTTGTTCCACTATGAACATATATCAAAGTCCGAAACATAAACACCCAAATATTCAAGAACACATAAACACAAACCATACTTCCTCTAAACTCCATCAAATTTCTTCAAACTTAAGCAAGTAATCAAGTATGTGTTCAAAATTCTGAAGCATGCTACACATTGTTAGTTTTATATGTTTGGGTTTTTTTAATTGCTCCAATGTTTTTTATTTTGTGATATTGATGACTTTTTTCGGTAGTTGTTGATCAATTACATGCTTGCTTTGACTGTGAATGTAATTTAAAATAAGTTTTAGTACAATGTGGTAGTTTAAGAAATGAAAAAACACAATGTGCATTGTATGTATATTTTGTGATACAAGTGTTTGATGAAATGTCTCAAAGAATGTTTCATTGATTTTGTTGTTGTTGGTTATAAATGTGTAGATATGTCTGATGAAGTTGGTATGCTTAGACTCACTAGAGTGGCCCAACGCAGCTTTGTACACAAAGCGAATGATGCATCGAACCCTCTTTCTAAAATGAGTTGACGTGGCACAACGATGTGATAGGAACCTCAAACAAGAACATCTCAGACGGGCACCTCCAGATGGTTGACCCTACATCGGATGCGCATGAGAAACATTACGAGGTTCAAGACGACGACCAAAATCTGACGTCCTCACCATCAACACATCACCCACCACCACACCACCATGACCCACTGCCACCTATGGGGTTTGGTGGCGGGCCTTTTGATATGTCCATACGGGCTAAGTAAGTATAATTATCTTGGTCAAATTCAAGTGTTTTTTTATGATTTATATTTATTGAATTGTTTTTTGTATTTTAGGGACGCAAACATGTACTCTGATGCCTCACACATGGCAAAAAGATAAATGAGTTGCACCGCCTCACAGCGCCTCTAGATTGGTTTTGAAATCTTCTGCATGCTTCCGGTCTTGCCCCATTTCTTGTGACACATTTCAAGAATGTTAATTCAAACCTATGTACGACTTTGGATGAGCGGTGTCATGAGTAGACCAACATATCCCACCTGTCAGTTGGGGAGATGACCACCATGCTGGATGATGTGTCATGTCTTTTACATATAGCGATTATGGCAAGTTGGTCTATCATAGGACTAAAATCTCCTAAGAGCAAGGTGCTTCTCTTTTGATTAAGTTGCTTGGTGTTGACAAAGATGATGTTGCTGTTCAGTGCAAGAATATAAAGGGTGATCACATTGGATTTACTTGGCTAAAGCAAATATTTGAGGAACATCACACACAAGTAGCCCAATTGGCAAATGTAGCTGAGAGGCAGGATGACAGAGATAACCACCAGAGGTATCCATACGGACTTTCTTGCTTTATCTAATTATATGCACATTATTCACAGATAAGAACAACAAATATATAAGTGATATTTCTAGAGCCTCTACAAGACCTCGACACAATTAATGAGTGGTCATAGGGTGGTCTGGCATCAGCTTATCTGTATCATTACTTGTTTGAGGCTACTGAACCCCAGATATTGTCGATGGATGAATATATTACCCTATTACAGTTAACTAATTGTACTTTAATAATTTTTTTATTTAATATGTTTTTATATTTGTGTTTGTTATATGTTTTTATATTTGTGTTAGTTTCAGACTTGGGCTATGGAACATATCAAATAAATACGTCCATATACTAATAACCATTCATCTTATGCCTTCAACATACCACGCGCTTCACATTTCATTCATGGCAAGGCCCAAAAGACAATAGAAAACTATATGATGCTCCTTGATTGTCTGGAGGTCAACGACGTGATCTTCATCTCATACAATGATCATCGTTAGACGTGTCCCTTCAATGATTTATGTTGGGACTCATGATGGATTACATGCGACTGAGAGAAGATTTATCACCACTTGCCAGAGCAGGTGAAGAGGCGGTATATGCATGTAAAGAACATTCTTAGACATCCTAATGAGGCAGTTAGGCAGCTGTTGTTAACATCTTTGGTGTTGATCAACATTTCTTGGATTTCTTGTTGCACGTTATACATGAGGATTCTCGGGATCCAAAGGTGGAGTCACCCTGGAAGTCTATACCAGGATACATGGGTTGGTTCTATCAGGTATTTAACCCTAAGGTACTACCCCCTGTCAGGGGAGAACCACCTACGCCGGAAAATGTGGAGGTATTTATTGAGGAGTAGCATGGTAGGGATACACTTTGGATACATTGCAGATCATCATGAGTGTTAGAACCATGGCGATGGAAGATTGGAAAATGGTACGACAGTCGAAGAGCTATGTTTTTGTCTTCTGCAGATTGCTGATGAGACACTACATGCTACTTAGTATCATGTTCCAAGAAAAAGGAGGGGCATAATATGAATTTTGTTGCATTTTATTTATTTTTTATTTTATTTTGGTTTCATCTAAATGATGAATTGATGAATGTTGGTATGTAATTAATTAAACAATTATTTGCATATTCGAATATTTGTGTCTAATTTTATGAATGTATAAATGAATGAATGGATGGATGTGTGATTGAATGAATATATAAATGAAATGTATGAATGAATGAATGAAGGAATATATGAAGTATTGCCCAAAACACATAAAACTGAGTTTCTAAAATTGTGGAACATTTTTTTCTCTGTAAGTCATAGTTGATTTATTGTCGTTCCTGTCAATGATAATTAACTACCGTTTGAGAGCAAACAATAATTAATTTTGCTCGTTTTATACAATTAACCAAATACCACTAAATGTACATATAAACAAATCCACTGATATCCTCCTGGCACATGACAAGCAACTGCATTCCATTCAACATCTCCCTGTGAACATCATCACGGACCTCTTGCTTACCTGAAACTGAATCAAATGGATTGGGATGAGACATAATGTCTCAGTGAGCTCCACCTATCCTAGGCTGTGTGGCAACCTCGGGGAAAACCTACGATTGCCACATTCTAATCTCAACCTATTTCGGGTATATACGTGTCTGTGCCTGCTACACTGTGTGTTGAGTCTTTTGTGTTGGCTGCATGTTTTGGCAAAACCAAAGTATTGGATAGAAGCATCTCCATATGTAGAACATTTCTTCAGTTGCAAGTTTTGTGTTTTGAAGCCATTCAGAAGCAGAAAATGTCATCAGAAGCTGAATGCACTGTAGCAGTTCAGAAGCTGATTTCAGGTTCTGAAGCCAGCGTTGACTTTTGTTGACCACATCAGAAGCTGGGCTTTCAGATTAGTTTTTGCGCGTATCTTGGGAGATTTAGCAAGGAATTATCTTTGTATAAGTGCTTCTAGAATGCTGATTTATTTGGAGAAGATTTTATTGAAGATTTGGTTCAAAGATATGAAAATCATATTTTCCTGTTATAATCTTTAAAAGATTCAATGCAGTTTTATTTGTTACATTATTGGACCAATCTTATTTCAGTAACAAATCAAATCAGAAGATTAGTTTGTTATTTATGTTGCAAGACTGAAGACTATATAAGGAGGAGTGATGCTGCTTTCAAGACTCACGAATTGAAGAGTATTTTTCAGAGAAATAGAGTCTTAGTTGTTTTTAAGCTTTTGCTTTGTTTTTGTACGCCACTCATATGTTTTGAGTTGGTTTAGGATTTTTATTGAGTTGTAATTCATTCTAAGCCTTTAGGTACGAATGAAGTGTGGTCATTGACATTGTGTTCAAAAACAGGGGATTGTTAAGGTTTGTTCAAGTAGCTGGGTTTAGTTGCTTGAATAGGAAGTTAGAGGATTCTAATACTCAGAGTTGGGTAGAAGTCTGACTAGGAGGAGTTTAATTGCTAAGGCTGGGAACTGGGAGTCAGTGTCTTGAGTCTTTGGGTTAAATCCTATAGTGGATTTCCTTCCTGGATTGGTATCCCCCAGAGTAGGAGGTGTTTACTCCGAACTGGGTTAACAAACCTTGTGTGTTTTTAACTTTCCTGCACTTTATATTCCTGCTGATTATTTGCTAAGTTCTGATCAGAACCTGCTAAATTTTTAATCAGAACCAGAACCTGTTAAGTATCTTTGCCTGGCCAGAATTTCAATTGGTATCAGAGCAGGCACCCTGCCTGTAATTTGGGTGAGATCCGGAGGACTTAATATCTGGCAAGCATGGATAGAGAAGGAGGCTATGTCAATAGACCACCCCTACTAGATGGCACAAACTATGAGTATTGGAAGTCAAGAATGTGTGCTTTTCTAAAATCTATTGACAGCAGGACTTGGAAAGCTGTGATCAAAGGCTGGGATCATCCTGTGTATACAGACAAAGATGGTAACAAGACTGAGGTTCTGAAGCCTGAGGAGGAATGGACCAAAGCAGAAGATGACTTGTCTCTGGGAAATTCAAAAGCTTTGAATGCTATCTTTAATGGTGTTGATCAGAATATGTTCAGACTTATCAAACAATGTACTGTGGCTAAGGATGCTTGGGAAATTCTGAAAACCACTCATGAAGGAACTTCTAAGGTGAAGATGTCCAGATTGCAGCTGCTGACCACCAAATTTGAGAACCTGAAGATGAAGGAAGATGAATCTATTCAGGATTTTTACATGAATGTGCTGGACATGGCAAATTCTTTTGATTCACTTGGAGAAAAGATGACTGATGAGAAGTTAGTCAGAAAAATCCTCAGGTCCCTGCCCAGAAGATTTGACATGAAGGTTACTGCAATTGAGGAGGCTCATGATATTTCTGCTATGAAGGTTGAGGAGCTGATTGGGTCTTTGCTCAATTTTGAAACCGCATTCTGCAAACAGCCTGATAAGAAAGGAAAAGGTATAGCTTTTACTGTGAACTCTGAAGCTGATGATCAACAAGAATCTGAGGAGGATGACTTATCAGAAGCTCTAGTGTTGCTGGGAAAACAATTCAACAAGATTCTGAAGAATGTTATTAGAAAAGCCAAAGCCAAAGGTCAGAACTTCAGATTCCATAACAAAAAGCAACAAACTGATGAGAAGAAGACCAAGTCTGAGGAGAAAAGTAACCAAGCCAAAGGTGTGCAGTGCTATGAGTGTGAGGGCTATGGACATATCAAAACTGAATGTCCTACTTTTCTTAAGAAGCAGAAAAAGAAGAGTCTTGCTGTTGCATGGTCTGATGATGGTTCTGAAGAAGATGATGTTAGTGAATCTGATATGTGTGATACTGGTCTGGTAGTGAGGTCAGGAGCTATCTTGAAGAAGGAAGTTGTTCAAGAGTCTGAGACCTTTTCAGAGTCTGACTCAGAGTATGAAGCCTCATCTGTGTCTGAAGCTGCTAAAACCTCTTATGATGAACTAGCTGATAACTACAAGAAGCTGTACACCAGAAGTGCTGAGGTTTGCAAACAAGTTTTGGATCAGAAGGAGACTATTTTTCAACTGGAGGCTGAAAAGGGAGAACTTCTTGTGCAGAATTCAAATTTGAAAGAAGAAGTGAACCAGTTAAATTCCCAACTTGAACATATGAAAAAGCAGGTTAGAATGATGAATACTGCTACAAATGTGTTGGATGAAATCTTGGGTGCTCAGCAACAAGGAAAAACTGGATTAGGCTTTGATGATCAGACTCAGAACTCCAAACAGAAGATTCTTGTTAAAGAGTTTGTTCCTGCCACTAAAACTGATAATCCTGTGATTGGAGCATCTCAGATGAGACCTCAGAAACAATCCCAGATGCAAGCTCAGAAGAGACCTCAGATGCAAGGTCAGAAGTATGTTCAGATGCAAGGTCAGAAGCATGGTCAGATGCTACCTCAGAAGCAACCCCAGAAATCTTTCAGAAACAGAAGGAGGAGGAATCATCCATGGGTCTGTCATCATTGTGGAAAGAGAGGGCATATCAAACCTTTTTGCTTTAAACTGTATGGATATCCTGAACACTTTCAATATAGAAGAGTGCAACCAGCTGCACCCAGACACAGTGTTCAGAAGGTGTGGAAACCTAAGGTTCAGAATGTAGGCCTGATTGCTCATACTTCATTGAGAGCCACCTCTAAAGAAGACTGGTATTTTGATAGTGGGTGTTCAAGGCACATGACTGGTGTAAAGAAGCTACTTAGCAATATCAGACAATATTCCAGAAGCTATGTGACATTTGGAGATGGAGCAAAAGGAGAGATCCTGGGTATTGGTGATTTAAACTGTGAAGGCTTACCTAGACTGAATGATGTGCTATTAGTGAAGGGTTTAACCTCTAATCTGATCAGCATTAGCCAACTTTGTGATCAAGACTTAAAGGTTAATTTCAACAAGCAAGAGTGCATTGTTACTGATCAGAAAGATAAGATTCAGATGAGGGGCTGCAGATCCAAAGATAACTGCTATTTATGGGTTTCTGAAGAAGAAAGAAGTCTGACTTCTTGTCTTATGAGCTCAGAAGAAGAAGTCAAACTCTGGCACCAGAAGTTGGGACATCTGCATCTGAAAGGCATGAAAAAAATCCTAAGTACTGAAGCTATCAGAGGTGTACCTAATCTGAAGATCAATGAGGACAGTGTTTGTGGTGATTGTCAAATTGGAAAACAAACAAGAAAGTCTCATCCCAGATTAGTTCACCAGGTAACTACTAAAGTACTAGAACTTGTTCATATGGATTTAATGGGGCCTATGCAAGTAGAAAGTATTGGAGGAAAAAGATATGCTTTTGTAATGGTAGATGACTACTCAAGATATACATGGGTCAGCTTTGTTAGAGAAAAGTCTGACACTTTTGAAGTTTTCAAAGAGATGTGCATCCAATTACAAAGAGAGAAGGATAGTGGGATTATCAGAATCAGAAGTGATCATGGCAAAGAATTTGAAAACAAGAGCTTTTCAGAATTCTGTGCTTCTGAAGGTATAAAACATGAGTTTTCTGCACCTATCACACCTCAGCAAAATGGTGTAGTTGAGAGGAAGAACAGGACTTTAGCAGAATGTGCAAGGGTTATGCTGCATGCTAAGAAGCTGCCATATATGTTTTGGGCTGAAGCCATGAACACTGCATGTTATATCCATAATAGAGTCACTCTGAAGAAGGGAACAACTTGTACCTTATATGAACTATGGAAAGGAAGGAAGCCTACAGTCAAATACTTTCATGTTTTTGGGAGCAGATGCTATATCTTGGCTGATAGAGAAAATAGAAGAAAGCTGGATCCTAAGTCTGATGAAGGCATATTCCTGGGTTATTCAGTGAACAGCAGAGCTTACAGGGTGTTTAATTCCAGAACCAAGGTTGTGATGGAGTCCATAAATGTGGTTATTGATGATTTGTCTGCTGAGAATGAAAAGAATGAACCTGAAGTTGTTCCAGAGTCTGAAGCCTCAGAAGAACAAACTTCAGAAGCAGAAAAGTATTCAGAGTCTGAAGAAGCAGAAAATCAACCAGATCAAGTTCCAAATGGTAAAGGGCCATCAATTAGAGTTCAGAAGGATCACCCTAAAGACTTAATCATTGGTAGCTTAGATCAAGGTGTCAGAACCAGAAGATCAGATGCTGCTGCTACTAATTCATGCTTTGTGTCAAAGGTTGAGCCTAAAAATGTGAAAGAAGCCCTAACTGATGAATTTTGGATTGAAGCAATGCAAGATGAGTTGAATCAATTCAAAAGGAGTGAAGTGTGGGATCTAGTTCCTAGACCTGAAGGGTTGAATGTGATTGGTACTAAGTGGATATACAAGAATAAAACAGATGAGAATGGTACTGTGGTCAGAAATAAGGCAAGGTTGGTTGCTCAGGGTTATACTCAAGTTGAGGGACTTGATTTTGATGAGACCTTTGCACCTGTGGCCAGACTAGAGTCCATAAGATTACTGTTGGGTGTCTCCTGCATTCTCAAGTTCAAGCTATTTCAGATGGATGTGAAGAGTGCATTTCTGAATGGATATCTGCAAGAAGAAGTGTATGTTGAACAGCCTAAAGGATTTGTGGATCCTCAGTTTCCAGATCATGTGTACAAATTAAAGAAAGCCTTGTATGGACTCAAGCAAGCACCAAGAGCATGGTATGAAAGGCTTACTCAATTTCTTGTGGCTCAAGGTTACAGAAAAGGAGGTTCTGATAAGACTTTGTTTGTGAAAAATGAAAATGGGAGTCTGATGATTGCGCAGATTTATGTGGATGATATAGTATTTGGAGGGATGTCTCAGAAGATGGTCAAATTGTTTGTTCAGCAGATGCAGTCAGAATTTGAAATGAGCTTAGTTGGTGAACTGACTTATTTTCTTGGATTACAAGTCAAGCAAATGGAAGATACAATCTTCATTTCTCAAAGTAAGTATGCCAAGAACATAGTGAAGAAATTTGGATTGGAATCTGCTGCTCACAAGAGGACACCAGCTGCTACCCACCTGAAGTTAACTAAGGATGAACATGGAGTTTCAGTAGACCAAAGTCAGTACAGAAGCATGATTGGGAGCCTATTGTACTTAACTGCAAGCAGGCCTGATATCACATTTGCTGTAGGAGTTTGTGCAAGATATCAAGCTGATCCTAAGATGAGTCATCTGACACAAGTTAAAAGGATCCTGAAGTATGTGAACAGCACAAGTGACTATGGAATCATGTATTCTCATAGTTCAAGTTCTGAATTGGTGGGATTTTGTGATGCTGACTGGGCTGGAAGTGCTGATGACAGGAAGAGCACCTCAGGAGGATGTTTCTTTTTGGGAAATAACTTAATTTCATGGTTTAGCAAGAAACAAAACTGTGTGTCATTATCAACTGCTGAAGCTGAGTACGTTGCTGCTGGGAGTAGTTGTTCACAACTGGTTTGGATGAAACAGATGCTGAAGGAGTACAACTTGAAACAAGGTGTTATGACATTGTTCTGTGACAATTTGAGTGCAATCAACATCTCTAAGAATCCTATACAGCACAGCAGAACTAAACACATTGATATCAGACACCATTTTATCAGAAACCTTGTGGAGGACAAGATTATTCAACTGGAACATGTGGACACTGAAGAGCAAATTGCTGACATATTCACAAAGGCCTTGGATGCTAAACAATTTGAAAACTTGAGGAGCAAGTTAGGTGTATGTTTATTTGAAGAATTCTAGCAATTAAAGCAAACTGGATGTGAGGAAGAAAGAGTACCTGCCAACTTTGTTAGTGCTAAGTATGATGCTGTCTCTGATACTGAGTCTGAAGTTCAAACTGAGGCAGTAGTTGAAGATGTTTGTGCAGTTTTCCTTCCTTATTTGAAGTCTGAGATTTGTCAGAATTTTGTGGCTAAAAAGGGGGAGAAAATCGTATGCAATGTGTTGGCTCTGTTGGCTCAGATATGTGTGTCTTTGATTCAAAAGGTGACTAGTTTTACTCTGATACCAAGCATTATATGTCCAGATATGATCAAGGGGGGATATGTGTCTCAGGGGGAGTACAAGCTTGTTATATACCTGAGTGATGATGTGGTCCTGAAGTGTAGAAGTGTAGTGGTCCTGAAGAACATTAGTGTTCAGCTCCTGAAGTGTGGTTCTGAAGAACAATTGCACTTTGGTGTATGCTCTGATACCTTTTATCACTGCAGTTCAGTAGTAAGGGGGAGTTTGTATGAGAAGCTGAGTTGCAGGGGGAGTGTTGTGATTAGTAGCTCTAGTACCATGTTTGTGATGATCAAGAGTTGATCAGTACTTGTCTTATGTGTGCTTCAGGAGTCAGAAGCTGAAGCTGTTGTTTAACATAGCTGAATCCGCTGCCTAAACAAATTGCTATGATGTATTGTTGTAGAGTTCTTCAGTACTGAGTTGATTTTATGGGAGTTTGAAGGACTTGGATGGTTTTAGCCAAAAAATTTGCCAAAGGGGGAGATTGTTGAGTCTTTTGTGTTGGCTGCATGTTTTGGCAAAACCAAAGTATTGGATAGAAGCATCTCCATATGTAGAACATTTCTTCAGTTGCAAGTTTTGTGTTTTGAAGCCATTCAGAAGCAGAAAATGTCATCAGAAGCTGAATGCACTGTAGCAGTTCAGAAGCTGATTTCAGGTTCTGAAGCCAGCGTTGACTTTTGTTGACCACATCAGAAGCTGGGCTTTCAGATTAGTTTTTGCGCGTATCTTGGGAGATTTAGCAAGGAATTATCTTTGTATAAGTGCTTCTAGAATGCTGATTTATTTGGAGAAGATTTTATTGAAGATTTGGTTCAAAGATATGAAAATCATATTTTCCTGTTATAATCTTTAAAAGATTCAATGCAGTTTTATTTGTTACATTATTGGACCAATCTTATTTCAGTAACAAATCAAATCAGAAGATTAGTTTGTTATTTATGTTGCAAGACTGAAGACTATATAAGGAGGAGTGATGCTGCTTTCAAGACTCACGAATTGAAGAGTATTTTTCAGAGAAATAGAGTCTTAGTTGTTTTTAAGCTTTTGCTTTGTTTTTGTACGCCACTCATATGTTTTGAGTTGGTTTAGGATTTTTATTGAGTTGTAATTCATTCTAAGCCTTTAGGTACGAATGAAGTGTGGTCATTGACATTGTGTTCAAAAACAGGGGATTGTTAAGGTTTGTTCAAGTAGCTGGGTTTAGTTGCTTGAATAGGAAGTTAGAGGATTCTAATACTCAGAGTTGGGTAGAAGTCTGACTAGGAGGAGTTTAATTGCTAAGGCTGGGAACTGGGAGTCAGTGTCTTGAGTCTTTGGGTTAAATCCTATAGTGGATTTCCTTCCTGGATTGGTATCCCCCAGAGTAGGAGGTGTTTACTCCGAACTGGGTTAACAAACCTTGTGTGTTTTTAACTTTCCTGCACTTTATATTCCTGCTGATTATTTGCTAAGTTCTGATCAGAACCTGCTAAATTTTTAATCAGAACCAGAACCTGTTAAGTATCTTTGCCTGGCCAGAATTTCACTGTGTAGTCGTGAAATCTAGACTACAATCTGCTAGATTAGTGATCGAGGGGAAAACTAGGATCACTTTCTGTATCTGATGACTACTTTGTCATATTCTCATTGTATTATATATATATATATATATATATATATATATATATATATATATATATATATATATATATATATATATATATACACGTCTTTGTGTTATCATAAAGTTAGAAAGTTAGCGTGTAACAAACAATAATTATCTTGGTTCATTTTATGGAGTGCATCTGAGTGGAGTAACCCCCGATTACATCTCCCATCATACCGGTGAAAATTCCTATCTGAGGCTAACACCGGACTCCTCTTATCGTTGTGTGGACAACCCTCTCGAAGAAGTCCCATTCGGCATAATCCGGAGCCTGCTGGACACAACTTAACTTACATTTGGACAACCCTCTCGGTGAAGTCTCATCCAGCATAATCCGGAGCCTGCTGGACATGTTTAACCTTTTAACATACGTGTGGACAACACTTTCGGAGGAGTCCCATCCGACATAATCCGGAGCCTGCTGGACACGTTTAACTTATAGTATGATTCTTGTCTTAATTATTCATAGATATATCTGATACATTATTCTAACCATATGCATACTAATGCATTTATCAAGTGAATAATCATCTGTTACTTAACCCATAAAATAAGGTTTTAAGCTTATCGTTCTCAGAAGCCACTTACTTGGTTGTTGGGAATCTAAACCCTTAAACTTATCTGAACTTTGAACGTTGAAACATTCCTTGTACTCTCGAACGCTAAATTGAATACATTTTAATCTTGCTAACCTAACATAGGTTCTACACATATCGTTTTCATATGTCATACTGAAGGGCTTATTATCTCATTGTAATAACTACCCGACTTTTCTAACTTTGCTCATGCACCTCTAATGCACTGCTGAATCCTTGCTCACCTATTCCTTGTATGTTAAATATCTTTCGGATATGGCAAATGGTGTTTCCTTAGATATTAGGGTTTTCATTTAAACCGGTTGCAAAACGCCTCACCTAAGTGCACTCAACTCACCCAACGCAACTCAGCAGACCAAGATGGTTCTGCCAAGCGTGCTGTAGCGAGCAGACCCACGCTGTAGCGAGCTAGTCCAGAACGAGAAATGTTCTGCTCGCTGCAGCGAGCTCCAGCGCGTTGTAGCGATCATGACAGTACAGAAAATGTTCAAAAGCTTAATTTTTCACCAATTTGACATATCCAAACTTACCCAAGCTTCCTATCAGTATTAAGGATGATTTTCTACTGCAAATTGATAGTTTAAAACATGAATAAGCAAGGAATTAATGAGCTATAGGAATTAGGGAACAAAAATGTAAATTTTCTCAAAGGATGGATTCACACCCAAATAACCCAAGGTGGGTTCTAAACTAAAGGAACTCACCAGTTACTCTGAGCATCCACAACCCAGCTTTAAGCATCCAACTGCATGATCCACTTAATTACGCCAAAACCCGCAACAGTTTTTCCAGCAGAAAGTCCAAACTTCAAATGTCTTTTCCGAGTTCGTTTCTAATTCAAATCATACAAAATTTATATCAAAACTGAGGGAATTTAATGTAGAATCCAAAAATCCACTTTTTTTTTCTTTCTGTACCACCTCGCTATGGCGAGATTCATGCTGGCTTCAGCGAGCCTTCATAGCAAGAACCCAGATTTCTGTATATTTGCAGCTTCAGACCCCTGACTTCAAACTCAACCCCAGACTTCAATACTCAGCCAAACTTCACAAAACTGGTACCAAAACATAGATAATTTTGTTAGCTTTCCATAGCATAAAAAACCACTGAAATTGGAGTTACAGGGAGAGTGTTCTTACCATTTTAATGGAGCCCTGTCCCAAATACGGGTTTCACCAAAATCAGCTTAAATACATTCATGTAATAGCTTAAGCTCCTGATTTCTTGTACCCAAGCATAATCAGTACTATAATCTTGCATACAAGGCACTTGCTTCATTAAAGCTTGATCCTTGCCAAGCTTCCTACCTAAAACCCTAGCTTGATTCCTCCTTCCTTTCTTGTTTCCTTTAGCTCCCAATAGCTCAAAATCACAAGAGTTGCTTGCAAGAGGGCTTAACAAATGGGGTTGTGATTAAATGAAGGTTGGTATGGTTTGGATGTGGGAAAATTGTGAGAAACAGTAGGGAGAAGAGGAGTCTGGTGACTAGCCTCAGATAGGAGTTTTCACTGGTTATCAAAGGGATGTACTCCGAGGTTACTCCATTCGGATGCATTCCGTAAAATGAACCAAGATAATTATTGTGTGTTACACGCTAACTCTCTAACTTAATGATAACAGTAAGATGATTATAACGTGTTAAGACTTATGTCAAGAATCAGGCAGTAATCTAGTTTTCCCCGGTTACTCAGTAAAGCAGACAAGGACATGTATAAACCCAGAATGGGTTGAGATTAGAATATGGCAATCGTAGGTTTCCCTGAGGTTGCCATGCAGCCTAGGATAGGTGGAGCTCACTGAGACATTTTATATCTCATCCCAATCCTTTTGTTTTCGTGGACTCAGGTAGCGCGCAACAAGGGTAAGGAGAAGACTACCGTTTGATCGTGCTAGTTTATGTTTCAGACTTATGTCTTAATATTATGTTATGTACTCGAATACCTATGTTGTGTAATACTATGTACCAGACCATTTAGATATATTTTTTACTCGCCAGTTATTGCATATAATCCCCAGACATGTTATGTACTATGTATCCGATGTAATGACCTTGTTATGCATATGTATGTTTTCAAACTTAAATTTCTTTATTGTAATTTAATGTATCTAGTACAAAATTTAACGCTTGTATGAGATCCTATACAATCTCAATACGGGGGTTACAATCATGGAAATATTTTCTTCTCACCTATTTTCTTGGAAACAAGAACATGAGAAATGTGAAGTCGTTTTATTCCTAAGAATGTTTTATACCCAGGAATTAATTTCCTAACTTTGTATCAAACATATGAACTCATCTTTTTAACTTTCATATTTCTGAAAATATTTTTTACAACCATAAAACAAACATTTGTTTTTTGTGAATAGTTATTTTCTCTGTTTTAAACATGAAGTTATAATTTGAATTGTCAAAGATGTTTAAATTTAATTTGTTTTGTAAGATATGATGACAAAAATATATAAATTATCATCATGACTTATATTTGATTTGTACAGTTAGTTAATAAGAAATATAATGCATCAAATTTTCCTCTCAAAAAAATAATATACATTTTTTTTAGGAGACATTAAATTTTATTTGTATACTATTCTGTCGACGTAAAAAATATTATACAATCTCTGTCCTTTTTTATAGACAATAAAACATTTTCATACGACATGAATGAATTTTCAGTAAAAAAAAGGTTATAAATGAACATGTTTCGTAATCATAAATCACCATACCCATTAACATGATTTTCTTAAATTAATATAATAATAAATTTACATAATTATAATTTATAATATATATTATTGTGAAACTTGAAAATGATACTTTTTTTTACGAGTAGGAATCAATTCAATACGGTGAAGTTTACAACACTCATATTCCGGATAACAATAAAACAACAGCTAATATAAAATAAATAAAATGATAGCTAAGATAAAACACAGAAAATATTAAAAATAAATTATTAAAATATATGGTTTCAAACTGAAATCCATGTTTTATATTTCGAATAGTCGTAAAATCCATGTTATAAATGAACATGTTTTATGAGTAGTTACTTGTGTAAGATACATTTGTACCAACACTTTGAGAAGATACAATTATCCCTGGCAACAACACACGCCATTTTCATTACACTTGCCACCCTTAGCAAACCCAGTTTCTGAACAAAAATCAGAACAATAGTCACCAAATTTTCCACATGGTCCTTTGCTGACGCATGAGGTCTCAGGAGGGATTTCATTAATTGCTTCTCCTGCAATCAATATGATAATGTTAGAAAGAAGTATATGTGACCAATATATTATCATTGTTAAAACATTCATTTTCATTTCAATCACCTTATGGAAAAATGAATATATTATAAATCATTCTATTAAAAATACTTTAAAAATAATTATAGAACAAGTAAATTTGTTACCTAAAGTCAAAACGCAAGCAATGCATAGAAACGTGATGAAAAGTTGCATGCGGTTGATGCCAGTAGCCATTTTCTCTTGAAAGATGAACAAACAATGAGTACAAGAAGAGTTATTAAAAAAAATGAGTAGAAGAAGCTATTTATTGAGAGCTTTAGGGAACAATAATTAATTCAATAATAACTATAATTAAATAAAAATGGGTCCTGCTAATAATGAATGCTTTGACTTTTTTTTCTTACCAACATTTTTACAAATTTTTATATTGCTAATAATAAATTCTTTTTCATTGCACACAATAATTATCTTTGCTTTGTTATATATAGAAATTTCTACATAAAGAAAACGTTATTTTCAGTCAAAATTTGAAAAATGATTTTAATTTTCTCGTTTACATTAATTTGGAAAATGTGTTTTTTTCGCTGCAATTTGGAAAATGTGTGAAAGTGGTCATAACTAAAATATATAAAGAATATTTAAAAATGGAAACAAAATCTTTTTTATGAATGTTTTAATGATAACAAACCTTATGGAATAAACGCTAAGTTTTATGAATGGTAATCTACTGATGTTTGCACTTAAGTCTTTTCACAGAAGTAGACAAGAAAGAAGTCTCTTACAAGTGCATATATATATATATATATATATATATATATATATATATATACTCAGTGGAAGAATACGAAAACAGTAGTATCACAAGCACAAAATAAGATAGAAAGAATATTATTTGAATCAAAAGAGTGTTGATTGAAGATTCAACAAGAAGATGAATCTAGTACCAAAACGTAGATAATTTTGTTAGCTTTCCATAGCATCAAAAACCACTAAAATCGGAGTTACAGGGAGAGAGTTCTTACCATTTTAATGGAGCCCTGTCCCAAATACGAGTTTCACCAAAATCAGCTTAAATCCATTCATGTAATAGCTTAAGCTCCTAATTTCTTGTACCGAAGCATAATCAGCACTATAATCTTGCATACAAGGCACTTGCTTCATTAAAGCTTGATCCTTTTCTCTTCTTTTTAGCTTACTTGAAGAATTTGGGGAAAAGGGTACATAAGCTTATAGGTTCAACAATGGAGGATTTTGTTTGTTAAAGGTTTGAGGAAGAAAAGGGAGAAAGCTCACGTGAAGAAAGAGAGAAGGAGGAGAGAAAAATCTGAAGAGAGAGAAAGGGAAGGGTGTTGAGTATTTCAGTGTTGGCTACATTGTTTGGTAAATTCAAAGTGCTCATGCAATGCGTCTTCAGTAGTTATATAAGTCTTCAGAAGCAAGAAATTGAATTTGATGAGGTTCAGAAGCTGAAATGGCCTTCAGAAGCAGTTTTGGCCTTCAGACGCAGAATAGACCTTCAGACGCAGAAAGTGCCTTCAGACGCAGGATGGGTCTTCAGACGCACTTTTCAGACGTTGACCAGCGTTGACCTTCAGAAGCTGATTTCAGAAGCTGGATTTCTGCATTCTTTGTGATTAATCTTATGCGTATCTATTGAAGATTTATCATAGATTTATTCAGGCATTTGTTTTCTAGAAGGGTGATTAACTTGTTGAAGATCTTGGTGAAAGATTGGCTGCGTATTTATGTTTGAATATATTTGCTGAAGAATCTTTGCAAGATAGAGTTCAGAAATATTTGTTTCCTTATTGAGCCTTTAATAATTCAGAATCATACCAATTGAAGAAGATTGGGTTCAGAATTATGCTGCTTGCTGAAGCCTATTTAAGAAGACGTGTTGCTGCTATTGAAGTTTGCTAGAGTCAATACAGATTTTATTCTTAGAGTTTTTGTTTGTGTAAGCTTAGGCTTTATTTGTACACCACTCATCTGAGTTGGTTTAGATTGTTAGAGTTGTAAATCATTCTAAGCTTTTAAGTACGAATGATGTCTTTGTGTTGAAGAGTGTCTTCATTGTTTTGAGTTGTTTTCAGAAGTTGCTGATCACTGGGTTGTGGTTAAGTAATTGGGAAGTTAGTAGTGTTCTAATACTTCGGTGGTGCTCCTGAGTAGAAATCAGACTTGTGGAGATTGATTGCTTAGGCTGGGAACAGGGGGTCTGTGTCTTTAGTCTTAGGATTAATTCCTCATAGTTGATTTCCTTCCTGGATTGGTATCCTCCAGATGTAGGTGGTGTTTACACCGAACTGGGTTAACAAATACTTGTGTTTTTTACTTTCTGCACTTTATTTTTGTTGCTTCTGAACCTGCATCATTGTGCTTTGTTTTGCAAACCATCGTGCTCTGTTTTATATTCCTGACCATTAACTGCCAGAATTTCAATTGGCATCAGAGCAGGCACCCTGCCTGTTATTGGGTGAGCTCTAGGGAAGACTTTTCCGGCAAGAATGGACAAGGAGGGAGGATATGTCAACAGACCACCTCTGCTGGATGGCACAAACTATGAATATTGGAAGTCTAGAATGTGTTCTTTTCTGAAATCCATAGACAGCAGAACCTGGAAAGCAGTGTTAAAAGGTTGGTATCATCCAGTTGTGTTGGACAAAGATAGGAATAAGACTGGAGTGCTGAAACCTGAGGAAGAATGGACAAAGGCTGAAGATGATCTGGCTCTTGGAAACTCAAAAGCTTTGAATGCACTATTCAATGGAGTGGACATGAACATGTTCAGACTGATTAAGCAGTGTACTACAACCAAGGATGCCTGGGAGATACTGAAAACCACTCATGAAGGAACCTCAAAGGTTAAGATGTCCAGACTCCAATTACTCACCACTAAATTTGAAAACTTGAAGATGATGGAGGATGAAAACATTCAAGATTTCTATATGAATGTCCTGGATATGGCTAATTCCTTTGAGTCTCTTGGAGAGAAGATGTCAGATGAGAAAATAGTTAGAAAAATTCTCAGGTCACTTCCTAAAAGGTTTGACATGAAGGTGACTGCTATTGAGGAAGCTCATGACATCTCCACTATGAAGGTTGAGGAGCTGATTGGATCCTTGCTGAATTTTGAAACTGCTTTCTGTAAACAGACTGAGAAGAAAGGGAAAGGAATCTCTTTTGCAGTCAATACTGAAGATGAGGATCAACAAGAGTGTGATGAGGATGATGGTGACTTATCAGAAGCCCTTGTGTTGCTGGGGAGACAGTTCAACAAAATTTTGAAGCATGTTGACAGAAAATCCAAATCCAAAGGGCAGAACTTCAGATTCAACAAGAGTAAGCAACAGACTGATGTGAAGAAGACCAAGTCTGAGGAGAAGAGCAATCAAGCAAAGGGTGTTCAGTGCTTTGAGTGTGAAGGTTATGGACATATCAAATCAGAATGTCCCACTTTTCTTAAGAAGCAGAAGAAGAGCTTGGTTGTTTCATGGTCTGATGAAGATTCTGAAGAAGACGAAGAGAGTGAGTCTACTAAGGTTGTTTTTGCCCTAACTGGAAGAAACAAGTCTGATGTTAAGGTTAAGTCCTCAGGAGCTAGTTCAAAGACTGAAGCAGTTTTAGAGTCTGAGACATTATCAGAGTCTGACTCAGAGTCTGAAGTTTCATCTGTATCTGAAGTCAGAGTTGAAAAATCCTCATATGATGAACTGGCTGACAATTACAAGAACTTATACATCAGAAGTGTAGAAGTTTGCAAGCAAGTTGTGGATCAGAAGAAGACCATCTGCCAACTAGAAGCTGAGAAGAATGAACTCTTAGTGCAAAATTCTGATCTCAAAGAAGAAGTGAGCCAACTAAATTCCCAGCTTGAGAATATGAAAAAGCAGGTCAGAATGATGAATACTGCTACTGATGTGCTGGAGGAGATATTGGAAAATCAGAAACAAGGAAAACAATCTGGTTTAGGATTTGTTGATCAGACTCAGAACCTCAAACAGAAGAATCCTGCTAAAAGGTTTGTTCCTGCTACTCAAACTTATGATCCTATGATTGGAACATCTAAGATGAGACCTCAGAAGCAACCTCAGAAGTTTAACAAGAACAAGAGAAGAAATCATACATGGGTTTGTCATCATTGTGGAAAGAAGGGGCATATTAAACCATTCTGCTTCAAACTATATGGTTATCCTGAGCATTTTCAGTATAGAAGAGTAGAACCAGCTGCAACCAGAAACAATGTTCAGAAGGTGTGGAAACCCAAAAACAAGACTGTTGGCCTCATAGCTCATACATCATTGAGAGCCACATCTAAGGAAGATTGGTACTTTGATAGTGGTTGTTCTAGACACATGACTGGTGTGAAGAAGCTTCTGAGTAATTTAAAACCATATTCCAGAAGTTATGTAACATTTGGTGATGGAGCAAAAGGTGAGATTCTTGGAATAAGAGATCTAATCAGTGATGGATTACCAAGACTTAATGATGTGCTATTGGTGAGAGGATTAACCTCAAATCTGATCAGTATAAGCCAGCTGTGTGATCAAGACTTGAAGTTGAATTTCAACAAGGAAGAATGCTTGGTAACTGGTCAAGAAGGTGAGGTTCTGATGAGAGGCTGCAGATCAAAAGATAATTGCTATTTGTGGGTGTCTGAAGAAGAAAAGAGTCTGTCTACTTGTCTTATAAGTTCAGAAGAAGAGGTCAGACTCTGGCACCAGAAACTAGGTCATCTGCATCTGAAAGGTATGAAGAAAGTGATGAATTCTGAAGCTATCAGAGGTCTACCTAATCTGAAGATCAATGAGGACAGTGTTTGTGGTGATTGTCAAATTGGAAAACAAACAAGAAAGTCTCATCCGAGATTAGGACATCAGGTAACAACTAAAGTGCTTGAACTGTTACATATGGATTTAATGGGACCTATGCAAGTTAAGAGTATTGGAGGAAAGAGGTATGCTTTTGTGATGGTTGATGATTTTTCAAGATTTACTTGGGTTAGCTTTGTTAGCGAGAAATCAGATACTTTTGAAGTTTTTAGAGATTTGTGCATTCAGTTACAAAGAGAGAAGGACAGTATGATCATCAGAATCAGAAGTGATCATGGGAAGGAATTTGAGAACAAGAAATTTTCTGAGTTCTGTGCATCTGAAGGGATTAAGCATGAGTTTTCTGCACCTATAACACCTCAGCAAAATGGTATAGTTGAGAGGAAGAACAGAACCTTAGCTGAATCTGCAAGAGTCATGTTACATGCTAAGAAGCTACCTTACATGTTCTGGGCTGAAGCAATGAACACAACATGTTACATACACAATAGAGTGACTTTGAAGAAGGGAACTACATCTACTTTGTATGAACTGTGGAAAGGAAGGAAGCCTACAGTCAAATATTTTCATGTTTTTGGGAGCAAATGTTACATTTTGGCTGATAGAGAAAACAGAAGAAAGCTGGATCCTAAGTCTGATGAGGGAATTTTTTTGGGTTATTCAGTGAACAGCATAGCTTATAGAGTGTTTAATTCCAGAACCAAGGTTGTTATGGAGTCTATTAATGTTGTGATTGATGATGTGTCTGCTGAAAAAGAAAGAGATGAGTCTGAAGTGGTTCCAGATATTGAAGCATCAGAAGAACAACTGTCAGAAGCAGAAAATCAAGTAGAGTCTGAAGCAGAAGAAGTTCATCCAGATCATGTTCCTACTGGTAAAGGACCCTCTATTAGAGTTCAGAAGGATCATCCCAGAGATTTAATCATTGGGAGTCTTGAGCAAGGTGTCAGAACTAGAAGATCAGACTCAATTGCTACTGATTCTTGTGTTGTGTCAAAGTTTGAACCCAAAAATGTTAAAGAAGCTCTAACTAATGAATTTTGGATTGAAGCCATGCAAGATGAGTTGAATCAATTCAAAAGAAGTGAAGTGTGGGATCTTGTTCCAAGACCTGAAGGTTTGAATGTGATTGGCACTAAGTGGATTTACAAGAACAAAACAGATGAACATGGAACTGTGGTCAGAAACAAGGCAAGGTTAGTTGCTCAAGGTTATACTCAAGTGAAGGGACTTGACTTTGATGAAACCTTTGCACCTGTGGCCAGATTAGAGTCCATAAGATTACTGTTGGGAGTAGCATGCATTTTGAAGTTCAAACTATTTCAGATGGATGTAAAGAGTGCTTTTCTGAATGGTTATTTACAAGAAGAAGTGTATGTTGAACAGCCTAAAGGGTTTGTGGATTATAATTTTCCTGATCATGTTTACAAGTTGAAGAAGGCTTTGTATGGATTGAAACAAGCACCTAGAGCATGGTATGAGAGACTGACACAATTTCTTGATACTCAAGGCTATAGAAAAGGAGGAACTGACAAGACTTTGTTTGTGAAAGAAGAAAATGGAAATCTGATGATTGCTCAAATTTATGTTGATGACATAGTGTTTGGTGGAATGTCAAACAAGATGGTTCAGTTATTTGTTCAGCAGATGCAATCTGAATTTGAGATGAGTCTTGTGGGTGAGCTTACTTATTTTCTTGGACTGCAAGTCAAACAAATGGAAGATACTATATTCATTTCTCAGAGTAAATATGCTAAGAATATAGTTAAAAAGTTTGGAATGGAGAGTGCCAGCCATAAGAGAACACCTGCAGCTACACACTTGAAGCTGACTAAAGATGAACAAGGAGTTGTAGTTGATTAGAGTCAGTACAGGAGTATGATTGGGAGTTTACTGTATCTTACTGCAAGCAGACCTGATATTACTTTTGTTGTTGGAGTGTGTGCAAGATATCAAGCAGATCCAAAGATGAGTCATTTGACACAAGTAAAGAGGATCTTGAAGTATGTCAACAGTACAAGTGATTATGGAATCATGTACTCACACAGTGCAAGTTCTGAATTGATTGGGTATTGTGATGCTGACTGGGCAGGAAGTGCAGATGATAGGAAGAGTACTTCTGGTGGATGTTTCTTTCTGGGGAATAACTTGATTTCTTGGTTCAGTAAGAAACAGAAATGTGTCTCATTGTCTACAGCTGAAGCTGAATATATAGCAGCTGGAAGTAGTTGTTCACACTTGGTATGGATGAAGCAGATGCTGGAAGAATACAACATTGAACAAGGAGTTATGACTTTATTCTGTGATAATCTCAGTGCTATAAACATTACAAAGAACCCCATACAACACAGTAGGACCAAGCACATTGATATCAGACATCATTTCATCAGAAACCTTATGGAGGAAAAGATTGTTCAGCTTGAACATGTGGATACTGAGGAGCAGATTGCTGACATTTTTACAAAAGCTTTGGATGCCAACCAATTTGAGAATCTAAGAAGCAAGCTAGGAGTTTTTCTGCATGAGGAGTTATAGCAATTACAGATTGCTGAGGGTGAGCAAGTTGGAAGTGAGGAAGATAAAGTACCTGCCAGATTTGCAAATGCTGAGTGTGATTCTAAGTCTGAGTCTGATACTGTATTTGATGGAATTTCAGTTTTTATTCCCTATATGATGGAGTTTTGTCAAATTTATTTGGCTAAAAAGGGGGAGAAAAACTTCTGTTTGAGCTGTTCAAAATCAGAAGTTGTGTTGTTCAGAAGTTCAGAATTCAGTTTTGTTCAGAAGTTAATTGTTTTATTCAGAGTTCAGAAATTCAACAAGAGTTCTAAAGATGTGTTGAGGGGGGAGTTTTTGTCTCAGGGGGAGTGCATTAGTGGTATGTTCCTGAGTTGTGAGCTATATCAGTTTCAGAGGTATTATCTCAGAGTTTTACTACAGTTCAAAATTAAGGGGGAGTGTTATTTGTTTTCTGGGAGTTGTGTGTTGCTGGTGTGTGTTGTTGGTTTGTTTGTGAAGCTTCAGGGGGAGTGTTGATTGAATATCAGAAGTTGATTGAATATCAGAAGTTGAGTGTACGTTTCAGGTTGTGTTTGTGTGATTGGAACTGAAGCTGTTTGTGTTTATCAATGTTTATCATAGCATTTAACCGCTGCTGCTGCTATCACTATTGCTATGGTTAATTTTTTTGTGGAGTCTTCATGGTTGAATGTTTATTTTGTTGAGTGAAGAACATGGTTTTGTGAAGCATTTGATTTTAGCCAAAAATTTGCCAAAGGGGGAGATTGTTGAGTATTTCAGTGTTGGCTACATTGTTTGGTAAAATCAAAGTGCTCATGCAATGCGTCTTCAGTAGTTATATAAGTCTTCAGAAGCAAGAAATTGAATTTGAGGAGGTTCAGAAGCTGAAATGGCCTTCAGAAGCAGTTTTGGCCTTCAGACGCAGAATAGACCTTCAGACGCAGAAAGTGCCTTCAGACGCAGGATGGGTCTTCAGACGCACTTTTCAGACGTTGACCAGTGTTGACCTTCAGAAGCTGATCTTCAGAAGCTGAACTTCAGAAGCTAGATTTCTGCATTCTTTGTGATTAATCCTATGCGTATCTATTGAAGATTTATCATAGATTTATTCAGGCATTTGTTTTCTAGAAGGGTGATTAACTTGTTGAAGATCTTGGTGAAAGATTGGCTGCGTATTTATGTTTGAATATATTTGCTGAAGAATCTTTGCAAGATAGAGTTCAGAAATATTTGTTTCCTTATTGAGCCTTTAATAATTCAGAATCATATCAATTGAAGAAGATTGGGTTCAGAATTATGTTGCTTGCTGAAGCCTATTTAAGAAGACGTGTTGCTGCTATTGAAGTTTGCTAGAGTCAATACAGATTTTATTCTTAGAGTTTTTTGTTTGTGTAAGCTTAGGCTTTATTTGTACACCACTCATCTGAGTTGGTTTAGATTGTTTGAGTTGTAAATCATTCTAAGCTTTTAATTACGAATGATGTCTTTGTGTTGAAGAGTGTCTTCATTGTTTTGAGTTGTTTTCAGAAGTTGCTGATCACTGGGTTGTGGTTACGTAATTGGGAAGTTAGTAGTGTTCTAATACTTAGGTGGTGCTCCTGAGTAGAAATCAGACTTGTGGAGATTGATTGCTTAGGCTGGGAACAGGGGGTCTGTGTCTTGAGTCTTAGGATTAATTCCTCATATTGGATTTCCTTCCTGGATTGGTATCCTCCAGATGTAGGTGGTGTTTACACCGAACTGGGTTAACAAATACTTGTGTTTTTTACTTTCTGCACTTTATTTTTGTTGCTTCTGAACCTGCATCATTGTGCTCTGTTTTGCAAACCATCGTGCTCTGTTTTATATTCCTGACCATTAACTGCCAGAATTTCAAAGGGAAAGGAAAAATGAAAGGAAAGTGGGGTTAGCCCCATTTATAGACACAAGTGCCAATTACCCTGCTTCTGCTAAAGTATTGTGCGGGATGTTACATTACAGTTCATCATTAGCTTGCAAAAACGTGTGCTTTATTTCTCTCAAGAATGGCTAGAACTGAAATAACGTTCTGGACAGTGACAAGAACGTTCTCTATGGACATAAATTATACTTTCTCTCCAAGCATCTTTGGAGCGCATTTTCTCGTTTCAAAATGAGTCTCAACAGCTCTTTTTTAGCTTGTCCTCCAAGGCTCATCAAGACCTATAAATAGAGGAAGACATTGAAGGTTAAGAGCAAGAGTTTGAAATACAAATCATCCAACTCTCAAAGCTAAACAATCATTCTCTCAATCAAGCTCTTCAAAAACAAGAAAGCTCCAAATCTCTCACTATATTTTAGGATCATAATCTTTTGAGTTTGTCTTGTAAAATCTCAAACATGTGTTGAGTAATCACGATCCAACAAAAACCATCATCATACAAAAGTGTATTCTAGCTCTCAAGTCTATTTGGTTTAAATAGTTTAAGAAAGAATTTGTTCCAACCTTTCTTATGTGAAAGCAAAGAATTGTATAAGCCCGTTGGGGTTCATAATGCAGTTTGTAACGGATTGATATGATGTGATCAAGACCTTATAGTGTTATTCAGAAGTTTCTGATAGCAAGATACTATATTGGATAATCTCACATGAGGTATGTGTACTGGAAGTAGCCGATTTTGGTGAACCAGGATAAATCTCCTATGTTATCATCCTTCTGCCTCTCTCTTTTACTATTCGTGTCTTTATATCACACACATACACTATCACAAACATTTTTTAATCGTTCCCTAGAACGTTCTCCCGAACGTTATAGTCATATTTTAATTTTTTAAAATATATCCAGAGTTCTCTGGTCCATAACTAATCATTGATTTTATTACATAAATCATTTTATAAACACTCTCCAGAATATTCTGGTCCCTGAAAATAACCTCGCTTATTTTCATAATTTATTAAGTTTTTATAAATCTTAAAAGAAAACTTAATCATTCTCCAGAACATTCTGGTCCAAACATATTAATGTTTTATTGTGAACTAACTACTACCAAGAATTTTACTTGAGTACCTAAACCTTGTTTAAAGTTTTAGGAGAAATGAAAAAAGGGGTCAGAATTCAACACCCCCCCCCCCCCCCCCCCCCCCCCCGACCTCTTTTTTGTGACTAATTCTTCCACTTCAGAATAATGCTCTTGGGAATTAATAATTGGAATCTTAATCCTAAGTAATTTTTTAAACAAAAAATATTTGGTGAATATTTACAATATTCATGATATATATTATTTATAAACATGACAGCTAATATAAAATAAATAAAATGTTAGCTAAGATAAAAACACAGAAAATATTAAAAATAAATTATTAAAATATATGGTTTCAAACTGAAATCCATGTTTTATATTTCGAATAGTCGTAAAATCCATGTTTTATGTGTAGTTACTTGTGTAAGATACATTTGTACCAACACTTTGATAAGATACAATTATCCCTGGCAACAACACACGCCATTTTCATTACACTTGCCACCCTTAGCAAACCCAGCTTTTGAACAATAATCAGAACAATAGTCACCAAATTTTCCACATGGTCCTTTGCTGACGCATGAAGTCTCAGGAGGGATTCCATTAATTGCTTCTCCTGCAATCAATATGATAATGTTAGAAAGAAGTATATGTGACCAATATATTATCATTGTTAAAACATTCATTTTCATTTCAATCACCTTATGGAAAAATGAATATATTATAAATCATTCTATTAAAAATACTTTAAAAAATAATTATAGAACAAGTAAATTTGTTACCTAAAGTCAAAACGCAAGCAATGCATAGAAACGTGATGAAAAGTTGCATGCGGTTGATGCCAGTAGCCATTTTCTCTTGAAAGATGAAGAAACAATGAGTACAAGAAGAGTTATTAAAAAAAATGAGTAGAAGAAGCTATTTATTGAGAGCTTTAGGGAACAATAATTAATTAAATAATAACTATAAATAAATAAAAATGGGTCATGCTAATAATAAATGCCTTGACTGTTTTTTCTTACCAACTTTTTTACAAATTTTTATATTGCTAATAATAAATTCTTTTTCATTGCACACAATAATTATCTCTACTTTGTTATATATAGAAATTTCTACCTAAAGAAAACGTTATTTTCAGTCAAAATTTGAAAAATGTTTTAATTTTCTTGTTTACATTTTTTTGGTCAGGTAGCCTAGTGGCTAGAATTCACTTTTTAAAGTGAATAAGTGGGGTGTCCGGGGTTCGAACCCCAGCCCCTGCATATAATAATGTGTTGTCCCTGCCAACTGAGCTATGCTCACTGGGACATTTTCTTGTTTACATTAATTTAGAAAATGTGTTTTTTTTCGCTGCAATTTGGAAAATGTGTGAAAGTAGTCATAACTAAAATATATAAAGAATATTTAAAAATGGAAACAAAAATCTTTTTGATGAATGTTTTAATGATAACAAACCTTATGGAATAAACACTAAGTTTTATGAATGATGATCTACTAATGTTTGCACATAAGTCTTTCCACAGAAATAGACAAGAAAGAAGTCTCTTAAAAGTGCATATATATATATATATACTAAGTGGAAGAATACCAAAACAGTAGTATCACAAGCTCAAAATAAGATATAGAAAGAATATTGTTTGAATCAAAAGAGTGTTGAAATACAAATCATCCATCTCTCAAAGCTAAACAATCATTATCTTAATCAAACTCTTCAAAAACAAGCAAGCTCTAAATCTCTCATTATATTTTAGGATCATAATCTTTTGAGTTTGTGTTGTAAAATCTCAAACATGTGTTGAGTAATCACGATCCAACAAAAACCATCATCATACAAAAGTGTAATCTAGCTCTCAAGTCTATTTGGTTTAAATAGTTTAAGAAAGAATTTGTTCCAACCTTTCTTGTGCGAAAGCAAATAACTGTATATAAGTCCGTTGAGGTTGATAATACAATTTGTAACGGACTGATCTAGTGTGATCAAGACCTTATAGTGTATTCAGAAGTTTCTGACAGCAAGATACTATATTGGATAATCTCACACGATGTATGGGTACTGAAGTAGCTGGCTTTGGTGAACCAGGATAAATCTTCTGTGTTATCTTCATTTTGTCTCTCTCTTTTACTATTCGTGTCTTTATATTACACACATACACTATCACAAACATTTTTCAATCATTCCCTAGAACATTCTTCTGAACGTTATGGTCATATTTTAACTGTTTAAAAAATATCCAGAGTTCTTTGATTCATAACTAATCATTGATTTTATTTCATAAATCATTTTATAAACACTCTCCAGAATATTCTGGTCGCTGAAAATAACCTTTCTTATTTTCATAATTTATTAAGTTTTCATCAATCTTAAAGGAAAACTTAATCATTCACTTAAACATTCTCCAGAACATTCTGGTCCAAACAATGAGTAGAAGAGTTGCATGCGATTGATGCCAGTAGCCATTTTCTCTTGAAAGATGAAGAAACAATGAGTACAAGAAGAGTTATTAAAAAAAATGAGTAGAAGAAGCTATTTATTGAGAGCTTTAGGGAACAATAATTAATTAAATAATAACTATAAATAAATAAAAATGGGTCATGCTAATAATAAATGCCTTCACTGTTTTTTCTTACCAACTTTTTTACAAATTTTTATATTGCTAATAATAAATTCTTTTTCATTGCACACAATAATTATCTCTGCTTTGTTATATATAAAAATTTCTACATAAAGAAAACGTTATTTTCGGTCAAAATTTGAAAAATGATTTTAATTTTCTTGTTTACATTTATTTGGAAAATGTGTTTTTTTTTCACTGCAATTTGGAAAATGTGTGGTCATAACTAAAATATATAAAGAATATCTACTAACAATATATAAAAATCGAATTACATTAAAATTTCATAATCTTCCTTATTAAAACTCATGATCTCCTTAATTTTATGTCATAATGGTCATTTTGTAAAATTTAATTTATTTGTTTTTAAAAAAATTAATTACGGATAATGATCATCACAAGTGTAACAAATTTTCACGGATAACTATGAAACTAATTTATTTATTTTTTTAAAAATTAATTACGGATAATGGTCATGTTTACTAAAAATATATAAAAATCGAAGTTCAGAAAAATTTCATAATTGTCCTTATTAAAACTCATGATCTTCTTAATTTTATAATCGTTCAACAAACATTGAATGATGTTTTGCATATAAAATAAAAAAATTATGCAAAACATTTAAAATATTTTATCATATCGTCTTTCTCATATATGTATACAAAATTTGTTTCTGCAGATATAGACATTTAAAATCTACAACGGAAACGGTGCAAACATTGAATGATGTAATGCATATAAAATAAAAGTTTATTTAATAGACACACTACATTAATTAATGTTGATATTTTGAAAATAGTCACTGCAACGCCCCTACTTTGTATTTAATTAATTCTGACGAGTTTTATGGGTGAAGCTTGGTGAATATTAATATTGGTGCCATGTTATTTGAATGTGATGTAAATGCTGTGAGAGTAGAATTATATTGGTGAATTAATTTATAGTACGAGAAGTTAAATAAAATAGAAAGAGAATCGAAAACAAGTAGTAAAGAGTAGGAGGTGTAGAAGATAGGTTTTTAATAAGTGGGGGAGGGGGAAAGCAAAAGAATAGTGAATAGAAGAGTGAAAGTTTATGACGGGTGGTTGGCCCAAATATAAATAAGGGTTTTAGGGAAATAGAAGTCAGTTTTGCTGAACGTAGAAGCAAAGAGAAGAACAGCAGTCAAAGAAAGGAAAACCTACCTCCTCCCGTAATTGGTAACCCCGTGTTCCGGGAATATAATAGACATCACCCTCCGGAGTTTCATGGAGAAGGTGAACCTCAGGAAGCTAGGAAATGGATAAAACAGATGCAAAAGATCTTTCGAATGGCCGAGTGTTCGGAAGCTGAAAAAGTGGTTTATGCCACAAATCAACTCAGAGGCGCAGCAGAAGATTGGTGGGAATCTGCTCAGCGCAGGATGGAAGCGAACGATATAGAAGTGAACTGGGTAAACTTTAAAGAGGTGATGTTGGAAAAATATTTACATTTGTCTTACAAGGTAAAGAAGGAACAAGAGTTCTTGGAGTTGAAACAAGGTAGTATGTCAGTTGCTGACTTCACCAAGAAGTTTGAAGAGTTGTCCTACTATTCCACACATAATGAGTATGCTGAGAATGAAGTCTGGAAGATGAATCAGTACAAACGAGGTTTAAGAGGTGAAATCGACACTGCAGTGAGTCTTCAGAAAACTGCAAGTTATGATGAACTAGTGCATGATAGTTTAGTGGTTGAAGCAGGACTTGCTAAGACCTCAAAAGAAAGAACGACAGCTTTTGAAAGGAAGAAGAGTAGAATGTCAGATAAGTATCATGACAAGCTTAAGCCTAAAGGATCCCCACAAAGAGGAAAGCAATCCAATTCACCCAAGACCTTCCCTACATGCCGGACGTGTGGAAGGATGCACAAAGGAGAGTGCCTGTTAGGTGCCGGTATTTGTTATGGATGCAAGCAGCCAGGACATTTTATATCAGAGTGTCCTAATAGGCGTGTTAAAGGAGCAGCCGAAGGAACTACAACTAGTAAAGGCAGGGTTTACTCCCTTGATGGCGCTAAGGCTCTTGCCAATGAAGATTTGATTGCCGGTATGTGCTATCTTGGTTCAAAACCAGTAAAAGTTCTTTTTGATTGCGGCTCTACTTGTTCTTTTATTTCATATAAATGTGTAGAGACGCTGCAATTACCTTCGTCTCCGTTGAATCCTCCGATGTTAGTATCCCGCTACTGAAGGCGGAATTGAGGCAAAGTATGTTTGTGAAAACTGTCCTATCACTGTGTCTAGTAAGACTTATTATGTTGATCTAGTGTGTCTCCCGATGGATCAACTTGACATGATCTTAGGCATGGATTGACTCTCCGCTAACCATGTGTACATTGGATGTTCTGAGAAGAGTATTTATATGCCGACCAGTGATACGACGGAAGGTGTAACTCTGTCTGAGTTAATTAATCGTACTCATCGGTTAATCTGATTTATTTGTGCTCAAGATAAGGGATTCTATGTTATGCTCACTGTGGCTTCAGAATCAGAGTTAAGCCCCAGTGATATTCCTATCGTGAATGAGTACTTAGATGTTTTTCCTTCGGAAGTAACTAATTTACCTCCAGAGCGTGAGGTGGAATTCTCTATTGATTTAATCCCGGGAGCGGAGCCAGTATCTGTGGCACCGTATAGAATGTCACCTACAGAGCTTAAAGAGCTGAAGTCTCAGCTAGAGGAATTAATCCAGAAGCATTTTATCAGGCCCAGTGTGTCACCTTGGGGTGCTCCAGTTCTGTTAGTCAAGAAGAAAGATGGAAGTATGAGGCTGTGTATAGACTACCGCCAACTGAATAAAGTGACTATTAAGAATAAGTATCCTCTTCCAAGGATTGAGGACCTCCTAGATCAGCTCAAAGGAGCCACGGTATTTTCTAAGATTGATCTTCGATCAGGTTACCATCAAACCGCATTAAGTCTTCAGATGTGTCCAAAACGGCATTTCGAACGCGTTACGGGCACTATGAATTTCTGGTTATGCCTTTCGGTGTAACTAATGCTCCAGCGGTATTTATGGATTACATGAACAGAATATTTCAACCTTACCTAGATCAATTCGTGGTGATTTTCATAGATGACATACTGATCTATTCCAAGGATCCGCAGGAACATGCTCAGCATTTGAGAATTGTTTTGAATGTCCTCAGAGGCAAACAGTTGTATGCAAAATTCAGCAAGTGTGAGTTCTGGTTGTCTGAGATTAAGTTTTTGGGTCACGTTATTTCTCAAGGAGGAGTAGCCGTTGATCCGTCTAAAGTTGAAGTTGTTCTTAGTTGGGAAAGACCTAAGAATGTGGCTGAAGTCAGGAGTTTCTTAGGCTTGGTAGGCTATTACCGAAGATTTATTATAAAGTTTTCTCAGATTGCCTTGCCTCTGTCACGCCTCACCAGGAAGAATGTGCCCTTTAATTGGGACGAAGAGTGTGAAGAGAGCTTCAGAGTTTTGAAAAAGAAATTGAATAAAGCATCAGTGTTGGCAATACCAGATCCTGAAAGGAGATACACCGTTTTCTGCGATGCATCCTCTAAAGGACTGGGTAGTGTACTTATGCAAGGAGAGAATGTGATAGCATATGCGTCTAGACAGCTCAAGACTCATGAAGAGAATTACCCCACCCATGACCTTGAGTTAGCAGCTATAGTATTTGCATTGAAGATATGGAGACATCACTTGTATGGTGCACAGTTTGATTTGTTTAGTGATCACAAGAGTTTGAAATATTTGTTTGACCAACGGGACTTGAACATGAGGCAGAGGCGATGGATGGAATACTTGAAAGATTTTGATTTTGATTTGAAATACCACCCAGGAAAGGTGTATGTAGTAGCAGATGCTTTGAGTCGAAAGGCTTTAGTTAAGGCTGAAGTGATGATGCATACATGTGGATTATATGAAAAGTTTAGAGACCTTAATCTCCATGTTACCGAGTTGGAAGGTGGCGTCCTGTTGAACAAGTTAGAGATTTCGTGCGACCTACGGTCTAGGATTGCACAAGCGCAAACTATGGACATAGACCTTCAAAGAAGAGTTGGTCAATCAGAGTTTTCTTTGGCACCAGATGGTACACTACTGTTTGAAGGAAGAATTTATGTTCCGAATAATGCAGAGTTGAAAAGGTTGATTTTAGAAGAGGCGCACAAGAGCAGTTTCAGCATTCATCCAGGTACCACCAAGATGTATCAAGATTTGAAGAGAGATTATTGGTGGCCTAGCATGAAGAGGGATATTGCGGAATTTGTGTCGCGATGCATTGTATGTCAGCAGGTGAAGATTGAACATCAAAGGCCTGCAGGAATGTTAGTACCCTTGGAAATTCCTCAATGGAAATGGGAAGAGATAACTATGGATTTTGTGAGTGGTTTACCTCGAACACAGCGAGGACATGACTCCATTTGGGTAATAGTGGACCGGTTAACCAAGTCAGCTCATTTCTTGCCGGTTAAAACTACTTACCGAGCCTCTCAGTATGCCGAACTGTTCATCTCAGAGATTGTAAAGCTTCATGGTGTTCCGGTTAGCATTGTATCTGATAGAGATCCGATTTTCACATCCCATTTTTGGAAAGCTTTTCAAAGAGCTTTAGGAACAAGATTAAAGATGAGCACGTCCCATCATCCTCAAACAGACGGTCAATCCAAGAGGACTATTCAGACATTAGAGGATATGTTACGTGCGTGTATTCTAGAAGATGGAGGGAGTTGGAATGATCACCTACCTTTGATTGAATTTTCTTACAATAACAGTTACCATTCTAGTATTGGAATAGCACCTTATGAAGCCTTGTATGGTAGGAAGTGTAGAACCCCACTATGTTGGGCTGAGGTCGGAGATAAGAGTATTTTGGGACCGGAAATCATTCAGGAGACTACTTTGAAGATTAAATCCATTCAGGATAAGATGAGAACAGCACAGAGTCGCCAGAAAAGTTATGCAGACAAAAGACGAAGGCCTTTGGAATTTGAGGAAGGAGATCATGTATTCCTTAAAGGCCTTTGTTAAGGTTGTATGGAAAGGTTCTCCCGACGGCGAAGCAACGTGGGAGCTAGAGTCAGAGATGCAAGAGAATTATCCGCATCTATTTTCAGGTAAATTCTAAATTTCGAGGACGAAATTTCTTTAAGGGAGGTAGATTGTAATATCCCGCTTATAAGTATCAGTTATTAGTGTTAGAAACTTATTAAGCAAGCATGGCAATTTTGTAAATATGTGGCAATGGCAAAATGGTAGATATTTGAAATGGGAAGATTATTTAAAAAAGAGGTAAGATATTTCTTACCATTTTTCTTCATTCTCTACACTCTTCCAAAAAAATCAGTTTTGCTCTCCCTCTTTCCCTCTAGTCACACGCCCTCCTCACCTTGCCATCACCCATCAAGCCTTCATCAAATTCTTGTGAAGTTCTTACTAGCAAACTTGTGTTGGAAGTTAGAGTAAGAGAAAGAAAAGAAGAAACAAGGAAGAATTAAGAGAAGAGTAGATTGGAGCTAGAACTTTGGAGTTCAGAAGTTAGCAAGCACCAATCGAGGTTTAAGGTGAGCTCCACAGGGTTTTAGAACCCGCTTGAGTAAGTTTGAGTGTTTTTAGTATTATGAGCAAGTTTGCAATTTTAGTGCCCTAATTCTCTTTTCTTGCAATTCCATGATCATACATGTTGTAATCTATCAATATGCCTTAGAAATTTACCCCTTAAGCTGTTATGATGTTTGGGTATGTTGGATAAGCCAAGAATGGTGAAAATCACGTTTTGAACTTGCCCTATGTTGTCTAACTGCACGCAAAATCGTGTCACGATTTTGCAACCGTGTCATGATTTCATGGGCAGAACATGCCACCAATTCTGGGTAGAAAATCGTGACACGATTTCCAAATCGTGTCACGATGGAACACTGCACAGGGCCATGTTGTTTTTCTTCTGTTTTCGCACCATTCTGGCTATCTAATACTGCTTCAGACTCAATAAACAACATGTAATGGTTAAGTGTCGCTAATAAGCATTAGAAGACCTATCCTTTAGAGAATGTACAGGTTAATATAGAATGAGGATAGGTACAATATTGAGAGATGAATACTTAAACCCATGAGTTACATAGAGAAGTAAAGGAGCTAGTAATGGGATTATCCCTTACCAAGCAATTTCATACACTCATTAGGTATGTGCAAGCCCAAGAACGATATAGTATTCAAGATTTATTAAGATGTTAAGCCGTGGCCTTCGTTGTTCACGCTAGTGGGACACGAATGGTTCACGCAAAAGTAAAGACTATTATGGAAGAATATTAAGTCGTGACTTTCGTCGTTCACGCTAGTGGGACACGAAAGGTTCATGCATAAGTTAAAATATATTAATTCGCGTCTCTCGTCGTTCACGCTAGTGGGACACGGGAGGTATACGCGTAAGTTAAGATTATTATTAAGTCGTGTCTTCTGTTGTTCACGCTAGTGGGACACAGGAGGTTCACGCTAGTGGGACGCGTTATTCCGCAAGGATGACCGCACGACGACAAGAGGAGTCCGGTGTTAGCCTGATATGATAGGAATTTTCACCGGTAGAGTGGAGATGTACTTCGGGGTTACTCCACGTGGATGCACTCCGTAAAATGAACCAAGATAATTATTGTTTGTTCAACGCTAACTTCTGACTTAAGATATGAAAAGATGAATATGTATATTTATATATATATTGAGAAATATGACAAATAGTTCCTAGTGAACAAGTGGTGATCATAGGATGTCCCCTCGATCACTAAGCATAAGTTTAAGCTTAAGAATAGAAACATGAATGTATAAGATAAAGACTTTTAGCTATCTTACATTTCCCCTTGATCGCGAAATAAGTAAAGAATGACGGCGATCGTAGGTATCCCCAAGATTGCCAAGAGTAGGCACGGCGACCCTAGGTTACCCCCGTGGTTGCCAACAGTAGGTAGGGCCGGAGCTCACTGAGACGTTATGTCTCATCCCTTTCCTTCTGGTGCAGGTTCGCAGGTAGCACGACGTAAAGGTAAAGAGAAAGCTTTGGATTGATCATGCTGACTATTTGTTTATGTATATATGTTTCAGTTGATGTAGTATGTTGTATTTTATAAAGAAGAAGTGTATCGGATAATGAACTGTATGGTGACTCTTATTATGTATAATCAAATGTAAACTTTTTGTATTGTATTTAATGTATCCGGTACGAAATTTTAATACTCGTAAGAGATCCTAGGCAATCTCTATATGGGTGTTACAATGTTTTTGTCCAGGTTTTTCATTATTTGTGTTTTTGGGGTGCACGGTCGTGCCCACAGAGAGCACGGTCGTGCACCCTTTTGAGGCTTAGGAAAACCAACTTTTTGATACTGTTCTGCTTCGAATTGAGCTTAGGTGTCTTCATGAAAGTTGTAGATATGGATGTTAGCTTTCATTTGGATTTGGAGTGACCTTATTTAGATATCCACACCTTGACTTATGATCAAATTACTACACATGGGTCAGCATGGTCGTGCACTCTGCCCAGGTTTGGGAAAAATCAACATTTCCACCTTTCTCTGTCTCGAATTGGATTTAGGTCCCTTCATGAAAGTTTTAGATATAGATGTCAGCTTTAATTTTCCTTTGCTTTGAATCCATTTAGATCTCTATAACTTGAGTTATGTTTAAAACACCATGCATGGGTCATGCTGCGTTCTTCATGAAATTTCAGCACAATCTTTTCAATGGACTCCAAAACATCTATGAAAGCGATAGTTAGTTTAAGCAATCCGTTTAGCGTGTAAAGTGAAAGTAAGGATCCTTGAACTAGATATCTAATTGAGGGAGTGTGTTTGGGCATAAATAGAAGTAGTTACCTCAAAATAATAGCAAGTCTAAATATATATATATATATATATATATATTACTAGTGATGGTGAAAATGATGATGTGTAAATACCTGATGAGTCTATCACCATGCATGCATATAGAGTCGTGTCCAGTATTAATTCTACCAAACCCGAGTAAGTCGTTTGCAGTCTACTGCGATGCATCAAATAGAGGTTTGGGTGGGGTGCTCATGCAAGATGAGCGGGTTGTAGCCTACGCTTCGAGACAGTTGAAAATTCATGAAAGGAATTACCCGATGCATGATTTGGAGTTAGCAGCTGTGGTATTTGTGCTTAAGTTGTGGAGGCATTATGTGTATGGGTCGAGGTTTGAGGTGTTTAGTGATCATAAGAGCTTGAGATACTTATTCGATCAAAAAGAGTTGAATATGCGGCAACAGCGATGGTTGGAATTCTTGAAAGATTATGACTTTGAGTTGAATTACCACCCAAGAAAGGCTAATGTAGTAGTGGATGCCTGGAGTAGGAAGTCCATACACATGTCAGCTCTCATGGTCAAGTAGATGGAGTTAATTGAAAATTTAGAGATATTAGTTTGGTCTGTGAAGTGACGTCGGTAAGTGTAAGGCTGGGCATGCTAAAATTGACAAGTCCAATAATTAGAAAGATTAAAGAGAGGCAGAAGTCTGACTTGGAATTGGTGACCCAGTTAACGCTAATCAATCAAGGGGAAGAGACAAATTTCAAAATGGATGAAAACGGGGTTATGAGATTTAGGGACAAGATTTGTGTACCCAATATACCGAAGTTGAAACGGAGTATTTTAGAGGAAGGCCACATGAGTGGACTGAGTATACACCCAGGAGCTACAAAGATGTATCAGGACCTTAAGAAAATATTTTGGTGGTCAGGTATGAAGAGAGAAGTGGTTGAATTTGTGTATTTGTGCTTGGTTTGCCAGAAATCAAAAATCGAACATCAGAAACCGTCCGGGTTGAAGCAACCGTTGAATATTCCAAAGTGGAAGTGGGATAGCATTTCTATGGATTTTGTGACAAGCCTGCCGAAGACCCCGAAAGGGAGTGATACCATTTGGGTTGTAGTGGATCAATTGAGAAAGACATCTCATTTAATACCAATAAGATTAAATTACCCATTGCAGAAACTAGCGGAGATTTATATCGAGCAAATAGTTAAGTTACATGGTGTTCCATCAAGCATCATTTCAGATAGAGGCCCGAGGTTTACCTCAAGATTCTGGGAGAGTTTACTGAAGGCTTTAGGGACTAGATTGAAGTTAAGTTCCACATATCACCCACAGACTGATGGCCAGACAGAGAGGACAATTCAGTCCCTAGAAGATTTGCTGAGAACTTGTATTCTGGAACAAGGAGGGAGTTGGGATGCTTACTTTCCACTGATTGAGTTCACTTACAATAATAGTTTTCATTCTAGCATCGGAATGGCGCCTTTCGAAGACCTGTACGAGAGGAGGTGCCGAACCCCGTTATGTTGGTATGAGACGGGAGAGAGTGCAATACAAGGACCAGAGATTGTACAACAGACGACCGAGAAGATTAAAATGATCCAAGAAAAGATGAAAGCATCGCAGAGTAGTCAGAAGAGCTATCATGACAAGCGGATGAAACCGTTAGAGTTCCAAGAAGGGGATCACGTGTTTTTGATGGTCACTTGGGTGATGGGTGTAGGTCGTGCGTTGAATTCTAAGAAGCTTACATCTCGATTTATTGGTCCCTATCAGATTACAAAAAGAGTTGGAGAAGTAGCCTATCAAATTACCTTACCACCGTCGCTTTCAAACTTGCACAGTGTCAGTGTGTTTCACGTGTCTCAACTTCGAAAGTATGTTCCTGACCCGATACACGTGATTCAGATGGATGAAGTGCAAGTGAGGGAGAACTTGACCGTTGACACCACACCATTAAGGATCGAGGATCGAGAGGTGAAGAACTTGAGGGGCAAGGAGATCGCTCTAGTCAAGATGACGTGGGGAGGACCTACTAGAGGAAGTATAACATGGGCTGGAGGGTAAGATAAAGGAGTCCTATCCGAAGTTATTTACCTCAGGTAATTTTCGAGGACGAAAATTCTGTTAAGTAGGGGAGAATTGTAACGCCCCTACTTTGTATTTAATTAATTCTGATGAGTTTTATGGGTGAAGCTTGGTGAATATTAGTATTGGTGCCATGTTATTCAAATGTGATGTAAATGTTGTGAGAGTAGAATTATATTGGTGAATTAATTTATAGTACAAGAAGTTAAATAAAATAGAAAGAGAATCGAAAACAAGTAGTAAAGAGTAGGAGGTGTAGAAGATAGGTTTTTAATAAGTGGGGGAGGGGGAAAGTAAAAGAATAGTGAATAGAAGAGTGAAAGTTTATGACTAGTGGCTGACGAAAATATAAATAAGGGTTTTAGGGAAATACAAGTCAGTTTTGCTGAACGTATAAGCAAAGAGAAGAACAGAAGTCAGAGAAAGGAAAACCTAGCTACAACGAAGCCAAGCCAAACCGGAGATTTTAGAAAATTCGAGTTAAGGGAGAGAATCTTTGCACTTTAGGGTATCTTAATATATGACAGGAGGTTGTTTAATTCTTAAGATGATGTTGCTGTTATGATGTGAGGTTAGGGTGAGAGATTGATGATGAAAAAGGTAATGTTGATGTTCGAAAATCAGAATTGAAGGAAATTATGGTAGGGTTTTTAAATTGAGAAAATTAGCCTTAAAAATAGTAGGTAATCCAGTAGGTTAATGGATAATTAGTGTTTAAATAGTAGGGTATTCATAGGGTGATGATTGGGGACGAAATTGTCGAGTTTTTGGTCGAAACCAGTGTCGAGGAAGGTTCCCTAAGGAAAAATCGCAACAAAATTGCTATTTTTGCTGTCACTGGAGGGTGCACGGTCGTGCCATGGGAGAGCACGGCCGTGTGTGATGTTTCTGTCCAGGTTTTGCATTTTTTGTGTTTTTGGGGCGCACGGTCGTACCCTCAGAGAGCACGGTCGTGCACCCTTTCCAGGCTTAGGAAAACCAACTTTTTGACAATGTTCTGCTTCGAATTGAGCTTAGGTGTCTTCATGAAAGTTGTAGATATGGAAGTTAGATTTCATTTGGCTTTGGAGTGACCTCATTTAAATATCCACAACTTGACCTATGATCAAATTACTACACATGGTTCAGCACGGTCGTGCACTCTGCCCAGGTTTGGGAAAAATCAACATTTCCACCTTTCTCTGTCCCGAATTGGATTTAGATCCCTTCATGAAATCTGTAGATATAGATGTCAGCTTTCATTTTCCTTTAGTTTGAATCCATTTAGATCTCTAGAACTTGAGTTATGTTTAAAACACCATGCATGGGTCATGATGCGTTCTTCATGAAATTTCAGCACAATCTTTTCAGTGGACTCCAAAACATCTATGAAAGCGATAGTTAGTTTAAGCAATCCGTTTAGCGTGTAAAGTGAAAGTAAGGATCCTTGAACTACATATCTAATTGAGGGAGTGTGTTTGGGCATAAATAGAAGTAGTTACCTCAAAATAATAGCAAGTCTAAATACGAAGAATTTGGTGATATATATAGTGATGGTGCAAATGATGATGTGTAAATACCTGATGAGTCTATCACCATGCATGCATATAGAGTCGTGTGTAGGGATTATGAAGATGAAATGACGACGAAAAGTCCAGTAACATATCTCTGGCAAATTATGACGATGAAAGTCCAGTAACATACCTCTGGCAAATTATGACGACGATAGGTGTGATACCACATTCACATAGGTCTTAGGACAGTGTCCGTGTGCATAAAAGGTGATGATGTTTGTTCTTGGTGATTTTACGAGTGACATGCATGAACCGATGAAGTGTTAAGTTTATTGAGAAGTGTATTATTGATGATGTTATATGCAGATGTCATACCCCAATTTCTGACCTAAGATTTCATTTTTCTTTTGGCCCGAAACTTTTGTCTTTTCGAGGAAAATTTCGACAGAGAGGTATTTTAAAATACCTCATTTTTTGGTTCGTTTTAGGTCCACTTTTTATTTTTATTTATTCTATTTTATTTTTAGTCTTTACTTTTATTCTTATTTTTATTACTATTGTTATTCTGTTTTTTGTTATTATTATTATTATTATTTATTTTTATTTTATTATTTTTAATTTTTATTAAAAAATTCAAAAATACAAAAAGAAAAAAATCTGAAAAGTAGTAGCAGCAAACAGCCGCAGCGCCCCCTTTCCAATCTGAAAAGTAGTAGCAGCAAACAGCCGCATCGCCCCCTTTCCAATCTGAAAAGTAGTAGCAGCAAACGGCTGTAGCGCCCCCTTTCTTGCTTTTTAGTTTGCTTTTTGTTCAAAATCCAATTTTTCTGCCAACACAAACAAAAATCCAGCACTCAATTATATCCCATGGTCACAAAGATGCAACAATGGGGCCAATATATTGAGGACCAAAATCAAGAGCTAGGGGAGGAAATTTTTATCAAAAAATAACAAGAGAGAAAAAACCAGCAACATAAACAACCACCACAACACAAAACCGAAACAACCACCACAACACAAAACCGAAACCACCACCAACAACACAAAACAACACAGAACCACCACACCACCACCACCAAACCACCATCACTCAACAACCACTTCTCCTTTTCTTCCATCAAACACAAACCAATAAAGGCACAAAGGTATACCCTTTTTATTTTTAGATCTAGGGTTCTGCATACTTTTTTTGGGAATTTTAAGAGAAGAAATGAAAAGAGAAGTGGAGAAAGTTTAGAAAGGGTAAAAATGGGGGGGGGGGGGGTTTGCTCCGGCGCGGCGGCGCCGCCACCTTGGCGGCCGGCCACCGCACCGGCCGTCGCCGGAAATCCCTTCGATCGGAGGGTTTAGAGAGAGAAGAGAGTAGAGAGAGAAGTGAAAGAGAAAATGAGGATTTTGTGAAGGGATGGGGTATTTATACCCCTCCCTAATTCTGTGGATGCTGGTGCACGCCTTAGCGTGCACCGTCACCTCCCAGGCCCTCTGATCTAGATCAGATGGCCGTTAATGCATCTCCCAGTGATCAGATCAGGGCCCTCTGATTAAATCAGACGGCCCAGGTTTAACCCCGCTGGCCCAACCCTTTTTAGGCCCATTTAACCCAAATCTATCATTTTTGCTATTTGCACCCCAAACTTTACTGCTGCACCCCTACCCTTTTATTTTTTATTTTTTTACTTTTATGATTTATCTTTTATTTTATTTTTCGTTTATTGTTATTTTGCATTTTAACTTTGCTCATGTGCATTTAGATTATATTTTAGGGATTTTATAATATAAAAAGTCACAAAAATATGCGATGTCTTTGTCTATCATTATTTGTTTAATCCTCATATATCAAAAATGCCAAAAATATTATGTTTAGTTTCTTTTATTATCCAAGGGAAAGGGATTCGTTTTGATCTAGTGTCATTACGGAACTCTCGCGTGTTTAATCGTCGTTCTTTTAATCTTTAGGTTTCTAATGAAAAAAATCAAAAAACATTCAAATATTAAAAAAAACAAATTTCAAAAAAAGAACCCTTTTCCAAAAAAAACTTGATTCTTATCAAGAGATTTCCCTTTTATTTTTTAAAAGAAAAAACTTTAATCCATTTAAGCATATTTATACTTTTCTCTTAAGATTAAAAAACACCAAAACAAAGTTTCTATTTACTATTTGGCTTTTATTTTTAAAAAAACCTTTTCAAAAAATAATTAAAAAACATCAAACAAATCACTCGGCTTTTTACCCCGAACTATGTGGTTTTGATCCCTCACGGGTACGTAGGCAAAAATTATAAAAAATATGTTTTCTTCTCATTACACCAATCTTTTCTTTTTGCAAGCAAATGATAATTAACTTTAGCAAAAAAATAAATAAACACAAGAGGTTCCTATAGAGTACTATAGACGTTTAGGATGCTAATACCTTCCCTTCACGTAACCAAACCCTGAACCTTAAATCTCTTATTTTAATTGCGGGTTTTATTCGAACTTTTCCCCTTCCCTTGGAAAAATTAAAGATCAGTGGTGAATCCTAAATTTCGTGAGTCAATGTTAATCAATACCTTGATCTCCAAAAATCACCGTGACAGAAATGACGACTTCACTGGGGACATCCCTAAGAGGGTTGAGCCTAACTTGTTTTTATTTTTTGTGCTATTATCGTTTTTTATTTTGCTTGCATATATGTATATACTTGCCTACTTGCTTGGGTTTTCTTGAGTGGTGAGATAAGTCCCCTACCCGGACTTGAGAGAAACAATAAGATAGGATGGTGGTATAATCAAAGTGCCATGCCAAGAGTAGTCTTGCGCCATGTTGCACATGTGATATAACCACGCTCAATGGAGACCTCATGATAGTAGTATTTTGTTGTCATGAGTAGTTGTGTCGACGTTGTTACTTTTGAATATGAGTGTCCCGTGAAGCTGAGGACCTTTAGAGTTACCTTAATCCATCTTGAATTTTTAGGACGTAGTGCGGTTGCTAATCAAGAGTAGTCTTGAAATTAGTCGATACGCGAAGCTACACACAAACGAGATTCTCTTGCGAATATTGTTGGACCGGGAGTTAGTCCTGTAAGCCAATGATATTCAAAAGGGGTCAATGACTTTGGGAACTTGGTAGAACCCGCAATGCAGGTACAAATGAAATCATAGTTCCTTACCATACAGAGGTTCTTACTCTTTAACTCCATCGTTGTAGACCTAAACCTTAAACCATGTTTGTCATATTTTTGTTGCAAAATCATGCATGCATGCATTCATTCATTTTTTTTATTTCTCATTAATGCCGAAGGACTTAGGTAAGTTGTCTTGTAAGGAGGGGTTTGCCGCAATTAGGTCGTTGTTGATGTTCCTTCCGCTACTCATTTATCCAAGTAACATTTTGTTGTTTTCTTTTTTCAAAATAAATTATTTCGTTCCGCCCGAGATGAAAGTGAACTTGTGTAGGGTTTTTTGCTTCATGTATTTCCATCATCAATGAAAATTTCATTTTGATCCTGACTATGTCATTTTATTTTTTGCTTTTTTCTGGAAAAATGGTAACACAAAGAACCTAAAAAGAATAATCACTTCGAAGTGTCTGCATATAATCATAACATTTGTTTGCTTGCTAAAATCAATCATAAATCATGTGTGCAGATTAAACATTGATAAACCCATTGAACACCATAACTCTATACCCCCTCCCAACTTTGAGTTCCCTGTGTTCAAAGCAGAAGCAGAGGAGGATGAAGAGATTCCTGATGAGATTTCTCGTTTACTAGAACATGAAAGAAAAACCATTCAGCCCCATGGCGAAGTGTTAGAAGTGATCAACCTGGGTTCTTATGAGGACAAAAAAGAAGTTAAGATTGGGGCACAACTTGATGCGATTGTTAAGAATAGATTGATAGAACTTCTCAAAGAGTATGTTGATGTGTTTGCTTGGTCATACTGGGATATGCCAGGATTGAATACTAATATTGTAGAAGACTGATTGCCTTTGAAGCCCGAATGTCCGCCAGTTAAGCAGAAGTTGAGAAGAACTCATCCCGGCCTGGCTCTCAAGATCAAAGAGGAAGTACAAAAGCAAATTGATGCAGGTTTCCTCGTTACATCAGAATACCCTCAGTGGCTGGCCAACATATTGCATGTCCCGAAGAAGGATTGTAAGGTCAAGATGTGTGTTGATTATCGAAATCTGAACAAGGCTAGTCCGAAAGATGATTTCATGTTACCCCATATTGATGTGTTAGTCGACAATACAACTAAGTCCAATGTTTTCTCATTCATGGATGGTTTTTCCGGCTATATTCAGATTAAGATGGCGCCTGAAGACAGAGAGAAGACGTCATTTATCACACCTTGGGGCACTTTTTGTTATATAGTGATGTCGTTTGGATTGAGAAATGTGGGTGCTACTTATTAGAGGGCCATGACTACCCTTTTTCATGACATGATGCACAAAAAAATCGAAGTTTACGTGGATGATATGATCGTCAAGTCAAACATCGAGGAAGAACATGTCGAGTATTTGTTAAAGATGTTTCGACGATTGAGAAAGTACCAACTTCGTTTGAATCCCAACAAATGCACTTTTGGTGTCAGGTCCGGGAAGCTCTTAGGCTTCATTGTTAGTCAGAAAGGTATCGAAGTGGATCCAGACAAAGTTCAAGCTATTAGAGAAATGCCAACGCCAAAGACCGAAAAACAAGTAAGGGGGTTCCTTGGGCGGCTGAACTACATCTTCAGATTTATCTCTCATATGACTGCCACTTGTGGACCGATATTCAAACTACTTCGTAAAGACCAAGGGATTGTTTGGACATAAGACTGTCAGAAAGCATTCGACAACATCAAAGAGTATTTATTAGAACATCCAATTCTGATCCCTCTAGTTAAAGGAAGACCGCTGATCATGTATCTGACCGTATTGGAAGATTCTATGGGTTATGTGCTCTAGTAGCAAGATGAAACCAAAAGGAAGGAGCATGCCATTTATTACTTGAGTAAGAAGTTTACAGATTGTGAGTCTCGATATTCCATGCTCGAGAAAACTTGTTGTGCTCTAGCCTGAGCTGCCAAATGTCTCTGCTAGTATATGATTAATCACACCACGTGGTTGATATCTAAAATCGATCCGATCAAGTATATCTTTGAGAAGCTTGCCTTAACAGGAAGGATTGCCCCGTGGCAGATGTTATTGTCCGAATACGACATTGAGTACCGCACCCAAAAAGCAATCAAGGGAAACATCCTTGTTGATCATTTGGCTCACCAACCAGTTGAGGACTACCAGCCTATTAAGTTCGACTTTCCTAACGAGTAGATCATGTATTTGAAGATGAAAGATTGTGATGAACCATTGCCCGAAGAAGGTCCAGATCCTGAATTTAGATGGGGTTTGATATTTGACGGAGCCGTTAATGTCTATGGTAGTGGAATTGGGGCAGTCATCATTACTGCTAAAGGCACTCATATCCCTTTTTTCGCCAGGTTACTATTTGATTGTACGAATAATGTTGCAGAATATGAAGTGTGCATCATGGGCATCGAGGAGGCCATCGATCTAAGGATTAAGACCATCGACATATATGGGGATTCAACACTCATAAATAATCAGATCAAAGGAGAATGGGAAACTCGCCACCCCGACTTGATCCCTTACAAAGACTCTGCAAGGCGGTTGCTGACTTTCTTCAACAAAGTTGAGTTGCACCACATCCCTCGTGACGAGAATCAGGTGGCAGATGTTTTGGCCACATTATCTTCTATGTACAAAGTGAATCATCGGAGTGACATGCCAGCGATCAGTGTTAGATGCCTTGAGAGGCCTGCTTAGGTATTCGCAACTGAAGAAGTTATTGATGACAAGTCATGGTTTTATGATATCAAGCGCTTCCTTCAAAGTCAGGAGTACCCACTTGGGGCGTCCAACAAAGACAAGAAAACTTTGAGAAGGTTGTCTGGCAGTTTCTTCCTGCACGGAGACGTGTTGTATAAAAGAAATTTCGACATGGTTTTGCTCAGATGTGTGGACGAACACGAAGCAGATGTGTTAATGCATGAAATACATGAAGGTTCTTTTGGTACTCACTCTAATGGGCATGCAATGGCTAGGAAAATGCTAAGGGCAGGTTGTTACTGGATGACGATGGAATCCGACTGTTAAAAATGTGTTAGGAAATGTCACAAGTGTCAGATCTATGCCAACAAAATTCATGTGCCCCAACTACGCTCAATGTTCTTTCTTCTCCGTGGCCGTTCTCTATGTGGGGCATCGACATGATTGGTAGAATCGAACCGAAGGCTTCAAACGGACATCACTTCATTCTAGTGGCTATTGATTATTTCACCAAGTGGGTCGAAGCGGCACCGTATGCCAATGTAACCAAGCAGGTGGTAGACAAGTTTATAAAGAATCAACTCATCTTCCCAGCAGGATTATTACAGATAATGGGACAAATTTGAACAACAAGATGATAAAGGAGTTGTGTGACGATTTTAAAATTGAGCATCATAATTCCTCTCCTTACAGACCCCAGATGAATGGTGTTGTCAAAGCTGCAAATAAAAATATCAAGAAGATTGTCCAGAAGATGGTAGTCACTTATAAAGACTGACATGAGATGCTAGCATTGCCTTGCATGGGTATCATACTTCAGTACGCACTTCAACAGGGGCAACCCCTTTTTCCTTGGTATACGGAATGGAGGTTGTGCTTCCCGTGGAGGTCGAAATCCCGTCGATGAGAGTTCTGATGGAAGCCAAGTTGTCAGAGGCTGAATGGTGCCAAAGTAGGTATAATCAGTTGAACTTGATTGAAGAGAAACGCATGACTGCCTTATGTCATGGACATCTATATCAAAAGAGGATGAAACAAGCTTTTGACAAGAAGGTTCGTCCCCGTGAATTTCGAGAGGTTGACCTTGTGCTCAAAAAAATATTATCCTTTCAATCGGACTCCAGGGGCAAGTGGACGCCTAATTACGAAGGCCCGTAATGACCCTTGCGACTATGGATGGTGACGAACTTGTACGTCCTGTGAACTACGATGCAGTCAAGAAATACTTTGTCTATAAAATATAAGAACAGCTCGGTAAGTCGAAAACCTGAAAAGGCGGCTTAGGCAAAAAAGAGTGTCTCGGTGGACTGAAAACCCGAAAGGGCGGTCCAGTCAAAAATTAGAGGCATAAACAGAAAATAATCATCCTGATAGATTGAAAACCTGAAAGGGCAATCTAGTTTTATCATTATTTGTTTAATCCTCATATATCAAAAATGCCAAAAATATTATATTTAGTTTCTTTTATTATCCAAGGGAAAGGGATTCGTTTTGATTTAGTGTCACTACGGAACTCTCGCACGTTCAATCGTCGTTCTATTAATCTTTAGGCTTCTAATGAAAAAATCAAAAAACATTCAAATATTAAAAAAAATCAAAAGAAGAACCCTTTCCAAAAAAAAAAAACTTGATTCTTATCAAGAGATTTCCCTTTTATTTTTTAAAAGAAAAAACTTTAATCCTGTAGTACCCCAATTTTGTCCTAAGCCTTTTCAAAAAAATCAAAAAAAAAAGAGAAAAGTCAAAAAGTCAACATTGCTGAAATGAGGACTTCGCAGAGCAAAGTCCCCTTCGCAGAGCGAAGTCTCCCAGAAATGAGGACTTCGCAGAGCAAAGTCTACTTCACAGAGCGAAGTCTGCGAATTTTCTGCAGATTTTCAGATTTTTGATTTTTCTGTTTTCCTTTTCTTTTATTGTATTCCAGTCATTATCTATAATTATTATCATGTATTATTATCATGGATAATGTTGGATTTAACCAAGTGGAAGAAAAGAACATGTGACAATTTGAAAAGCAAAAGGGAAAGGAAGAGGAAGCAAAATTGATCAAGTAACCCAGCCACTTGCTGACTTTGGGCAGTCCTTATCCCTCCCACTTGACCTGCAACTAACCCTGCTACTTGCCAGCAACCACCTTGCCATAGGCTTTATCAAAACCACTCAAGGATTAAGGCAAAGTTGCTGCCCCTGTTTTGCAAACAGCCTTGCTTTCATCATTTCCATCATTTTTCTGTCAGAATTCAGCTGCTTTGGGAGCTGAATTCGTCCAAGGTCTTGACCCTTGCAGCAAGGCAAGGTCACCTCTTATCCTTAGCATTAAATGCACAACAAATCAGTCATGATCATAGCCCAAAAACAGCCCTGCTGCAGATTTTGTCATCATGACCATTTGATCTCATTTTGGCCTATAAAAGCAAGGCATTGCTGCTGAATCAAACACAGTTCTAGGGCAGTTCAAGAGAGGAAAAGAGAGAGTTTTTAGAGGGTTAACACACAGAGGTTTAAGAGTAAAAACCAGTTCAAAACCAGTGCAAATTCGAGTGAATTGCTGCACACTTTTTCCTCACAAAAACAGAGTTGGTTTTGGTAAGTTTTAGAGGAAAATCTCCAATCTTTTCTTAGACAAATTATCCTAAACCAACACAAAGCAACCAAGCCAGCAAAACAGCCTCTAAACCTCACACAAGGAGTGAGAAACAAAGGCAAATTGTCATTGGTTAAGTGATGTTCATCAAGCTTGTCCAGCTTTGCAAAAACCATAAACATTCAAAACCTCTTCCATTTCCTTGCAACACAAGCCTTGGGCTAGGAGCAGGTAAGTCATTCTAACTGATTTACATTCCATTTGCATACTGTTTGTATTTGTGTTTGCATTTAAGTTGATTTAATTTCAGTTTTGCATCTTCAATAAGTTTCACTCATTTTTGAGTTAAAACCCCTTTTGAACACAAAAGAAATCCCAAAGTTTGCAAAACCTTTAAGCTAAGTTGCAGCATTCATTTCATTGCTATTTTCAAAGCCTTTCACTCCTCCTAAGGTTCTGAGGCTAGTTCAGAAGTTGCTTCTGAACAGAAGTTCAGAAGCAGCTTCTGAACTCAAAATTTCGCATACTTCGCAGTGCGAAGGTCTGGTCGCAGTGCGACCATGACAGAATTCAGAACATGAATTCAAAAGCCAATTTTTTAGATTCTAACCCAAAGCTCAGAACCTAGGAGGTTTGAAACTCATTTTATTCAAACCATAACAAGGATTTTGCATAATATTGACAAATTCACAAGTTCATGCAACGCTTTTTGGAATAACTTGCAAAACAAGTTATGTCCACAAACTTTCAAAACAAACTTGAGCAATAAGCTAAGTTCACCATTTTCAAAACCAAACTTGAACAAAAACCTTGTTCATGATTTTCAATCAAACGTGAACTTAAGCCGAACTTGTTCACTTTTAAAACCGTTTTCAAAATTGAGCCGAACTTGTGCATTATTCACAAACTTGTGCTTTTCCATAAACTTGAACAACCTTTGTTCATAGGTTGCAACAACCAAGTGTTTTGTTCACTTTGGGATTTCTTGAGTTTCATACAAAAACTCGAATGAAAAAGGGATGGTTTGACGTATGGCTCTCCATTTCCCCGGTTGTACGAATGCGTGACGTATGTCTCGTCGTTCGGACAATCGTCATTCTATTTCCAAAACATAAAACAAACCCAACACACTAATTTTGGCCCCCATGGTCAATCCGAACCTTTCTTGGTCCTTCAGGACCAATTGAACCCTCTCTTGACTCCGTTGAGTCAATCAAAACCCTTTCGGTCCGCCGTGACCATTTTATTCAATGCTCGATCCCGTTGGATCGATTGAACCTTTTTTGGTCCGCCGCGACCATTTTAATCAATGCTCGACTCCGTTGAGTCCATTGACAATCTTTCGACCTTTCGAGCGTTCATACACGTCTCGGCGGTCTTTTTCCTTGCGAGCGTTCATACACGTCTCGCAATCTTTCGACCTTTCGAGCGTTCATACACGTCTCGTAGGCTTTTCACCTTTCGAGCGTTCATACACGTCTCGTAGGCTTTTTCACCTTTCGAGCGTTCATACATGTCTCGTAGGCTTTTACCTTTCGAGCGTTCATACACGTCTCGTAGGCTTTTCACCTTTCGAGCGTTCATACACGTCTCGTAGGATTTTCACCTTTCGAGCGTTCATACACGTCTCGTAGGCTTTTTCACCTTTCGAGCGTTCATACACGTCTCGTAGGCTTTTCACCTTTCAAGCGTTCATACACGTCTCGTAGGCTTTTCACCTTTCGAGCGTTCATACACGTCTCGTAGGCTTTTTACCTTTTCGAGCGTTCATACACGTCTCGCAAAAGTTTTTTCTTTTACCTTTCGAGAGTTCATACACGTCTCGCAAGCTACACCTTTTCGAGCGTTCATACACGTCTCGCAAAAGTTTTTTCTTTTACCTTTCGAGCGTTCATACACGTCTCGTAGGCTTTTACCTTTCGAGCGTTCATACACGTCTCGTAGGCTTTTCACCTTTCGAGCGTTCATACACGTCTCGGCGGTCTTTTTCCTTGTGAGCGTTCATACACGTCTCACAATCTTTCGACCTTTCGAGCGTTCATACACGTCTCGGCGGTCTTTTTCCTTGTGAGCGTTCATACACGTCTCACAATCTTTCGACCTTTCGAGCGTTCATACATGTCTCGACAATCTTTTCCTTTGTCAGATTGCAATCACCTGATTAGGTGACAATCTTTTCTTGGTCTGTCGTGACCAAAGGAACCAATTCTTGGCCCCTTGTGGTCAATCCGAACCTTTTGGTCCCCCGTGGCCACTAGATTCAAACCTTTTCGACTCATTTGAGTCACACCGGTCAATGATCGACTCGATTGAGTACATTGCACCCATTTTGGTCCCAACGCGACCAAATCGAACCCTCTTACCCAACGGACATGTTTTACCTATTCTAAGCGCGATTCGTAAACAAACGCTTAAGCCTCTCATGCGCGAGCATACAAGCTATATGCTTAAGTCTCCCATACGCGAGCATACAAGCTACGTTTAATCGCAAGAATACGGTTAAAACATCGTCCATTTAAAATTAACCAACATATGTACGTTTTTCTACCAAAGAACTACGTACGCTTTGAATCCTCCGACTACCGGGAGATACGTAGGAGCAAGATCGACATCTTGTCAAGCGCAATAATAAAAAACTTTCTTTTTCCCTCGCATCATATTTTTTTTCCTTTTCCCTTTTGACATAGATAATCATGCGCGCAAAACATTTAAAAACAATTTAAGCTTTAGCCAAATAGAAGGTTCCCGTTGAGTACAACGGACGTGAGGGGTGCTAATACCTTCCCCTTGCGTAACCGACTCCCGAACCCGACAATGGTTGCGATGACCAGTCCTTTTCCTCATCGTCAAGGGTTTTATTATCGTTTCCCTTTCAAACAAAAAACTTAAGGGTTTATCAACGTTCCCTTTACACAAAAACTTTGGTGGCGACTTCACAAGGCCCTCCGAGCGTTCGCGGACGTCCTCGGAGGATTGCGCGTTTTTTTTAAAACGAGGTGCGCACAAATCCATTTAAGCATATTTAGACTTTTCTCTTAAGATTAAAAAACACCAAAACAAAGTTTCTATTTACTATTTGGCTTTTATTTTAAAAAAAAAACCCTTTTCAAAAAATAATTAAAAAACATCAAACAAATCACTCGGCTTTTTACCCCGAACTACGTGGTTTTGATCCCTCACGGGTACGTAGGCAAAAGACTTTGTCTTTCCAAATAAAAAATGATAAAAAAATATGTTTTCTTCTCATCACACCAATCTTTTGTTTATGCAAGCAAATGATAATTAAGTTTAGCCAAAAATAAATAAACGCAAGAGGTTCCTATAGAGTACTATAGACGTTTACGATGCTAATACCTTCCATTCACAAAACCAACCCCCAAACCTTAAATCTCTTATTTTAATTGCGGATTTTATTCAAACTTTTCCCCTTCCCTTGGAAAAATTAAAGATCGGTGGTAAATCCTAAATTTCGTGAGTCAATGTTATTCAATAGCTTGATCTCCAAAAATCACCGCGACAACCGACAAATGCTTTATCAATGCTATTATTATTATTATCATATGTGATTTTCCTAATGTTATGTATAGTTGGATTTCTCACCCCTTTCTTGTTATTGTGTGGTTATGGTGACTGTACTCTTAGGGGTAGACACACTCAGGTTGAGGAAGAATAATCGCAAGACGATCCGAGAGGTCGCTGCGGAAGTGCATTTCGTCTTCCTTCTTTTATTAGTACTTGAATAAGTAAGTAGTCACTGCGAGCTCTGATTCTGGTAACACCGAGGTTGGGGTTGACGATGAAATTATTTACGTTTAAGTTGAACATTGAAAATCCTTATTACTTCTTAAGTATGATCTGTTGGAAGTCATGAATAATTTTTAGTTAATGAAATCGTTGAACTGTTTCTTCTACATTGTGGCTGTTATCATTTTTTAAAAAAAAATAGAATTACTTGTGTTATTATGTGATAGAAAGATGAATTTTTGTAACATCCTATTTATTAAATATAATCTTTTATTTAATATCTATGAAATTTCAGCACAATCTTTTCATTGGACTCCAAAATATCTATGAAATCGATAGTTAGTTTAAGCAATCCGTTTAGGGTGTAAAGTGAAAGTAAGGATCCTTAAACTACATATCTAATTGAGGGAGTGTGTTTGGGCATAAATAGAAGTAGTTACCTCAAAATAATAGCAAGTCTAAATATGAAGAATTTGGTGATATATATGTGTGTGTGTGTGTGTGTATATATATATATATATATATAGACACACACACACATATATTAGTAGTGATGGTGCAAATGATGATGTTTATATATATTGAAGATGAGAATGATGATGTTGAGTTATATAATAATGATGTGATTGACGATGTATGTTCATGATTACGATGTTTTCTTATGATGATGATGTGAATGACGACATTATGCTTGTCCTCTGTTGTGCATTATAGGAAGAGTCTTGCATTTATGATTGTGAATTCCTGATAATGTGATGATGTGTAAATACATGATGAGTCTATCACCATGCATGCATATAGAGTCGTGTCTATGGATTATGAAGATGAATTGACGACGAAAAGTCCAGTAACATATCTCTGACAAATTATGACGATGAAAGTCCAGTAACATACCTCTGGTAAATTATGACGACGATAGGTGTGGTGCCACATTCATATAGGTATTAGGACAATGTCCATATGCATAAAAGGTGATGATGTTTGTTCTTGGTGATTTTACGAGTGACATGCATGAACCGATGAAGTGTTAAGTTTATTGAGAAGTGTATTATTGATGATGTTATATGCCGACAAATGCTTTATCAATGCTATTATTATTATATGTGATTTTCCTAATGTTATGTATAGTTGGATTTCTCACCCCTTTCTTGTTATTGTGTGGTTATGGTGACTGTACTCGTAGGGGTACACACACTCAGGTTGAGGAAGAATAATCGCGGGATGATCCGAGAGGTGGCGGCGGAAGTGCATTCCGTCATCCTTCTTTTATTAGTAGTTGAATAAGTATGTAGTCGTTGCGAGGTCTGATTCTTGGGGTTGGGGTTGATGATGAAATTATTTACGTTTAAGTTGAACATTGAAAATCCTTATTACTTCTTAAGTATGATCTGTTGGAAGTCTTTAATAGTTTTTATTTAATGAGATTGTTGAACTGTTTCTTTTACCTTGTGGCGTTTATCATTTTTTTAAAAAAAGAATTACTTGCGCTATTATGTGATAGAAAGATGAATTTTTGTAACACCCTATTTATTAAATATAATCTTTTATTTAATATCGACCGACGGGAATTAGGGTGTTACAGTCACGAGTTTCCAAAACTTTATCATATCGATTTTCTCATATATGTTGGACCGTAGATCTCACCATTTAGGCCTTGAGATCCTAAAGACAAGGGTTTGAACCCTTGGAGTAAGGCTGGGCGCCCTCCAGGAGGGCGCAGGGCCCACTTGACAGTAATAAATAACCCTAGGTGACCTTCCTAAAGGACACCTTCAGGGGGCGCCCTCAGCAGCTGACAAGGGCGCCCTAGTCATGATTTTGGCCCTTTACGATTTGGGCCCAAAACCATGGCCAAATAGGCCCAAGTCGAGGCTACAAATAGTAACCTTGGGATCATCCCCAAGGCATGACCTAAACAGACTCTGAAAACCCTAGTTTTCCTATATTGTACTCACAGCCAGTACAGTTGGCGCCAACCGTGGGGCTACGGTAAAACTAACCTAGCCACCATCTCTGAAAGAAGGCAGACGATCCACAGCCTCTGAACTGTTGGTATAAGCCCTAGAGGCCAATAGTTTATGTCAAACTTTTATATGTATCATGACTTTTATTATTGAATAAAATATGGCGTTCTTTATTACACTTGTTATAAGATAAATAAAGTCCCTAGAATAGTTAGTTCATGTGATGGAATATTAAGTGTGACTTAATCATGAGATTACATCAACGAAAGAACACTATTCTTAAATGTATCCGTAGTCAAGCCTTAATATGAATTGGGATAATATTAAAGCATGGAGACTATTATGTATGTAGACTGATGACCACATCTCATGGGTCATGAATATGAGATATTAAGTCTATACATAGGTATAAATATTAGGAGTAATATTTATACTGGATTGACCCATCGTGAGAATACTACATAGTATGTTATGAAATCGTCATAAGTTATTCTCACAATGATAATAGTGTATATCACTCTTAGACCTGAAACCACTATGATCCCTAGATGTGGACTCAAGTGTTTTATTGTCATTCAAACGTTGTCTGTAACAAGATGACTATAACGTTGGTTAATGGGCACTTGACGAATCATGCTGAGGGACATGAGTGTCCTAGATGGGATTTGTCCCTCCTCATAACAGGAGATATATCTTTAGGCCTCTTGATGGAATATGACTGGAAAAATGCATGGCCATGCCGAATTAAGTCAATATGAGATATTGGACTTATTCGTTGTTCAGTATATTTCGGGATCAAGAAATATAAATATTGAGCTAAACAAGGGTGACGTAATCTATGCCTTGTGTTCAATAAAGATATTAGGACAAAGGAGTAATCGTACACATAGATATTATCATGGAAAAGGTATCGTCAGATCACTTGACATTCTTGTCACTTGGGTAGCAGTGATGTGTTGCTAGATACCGCTCACTGTTTATAATATTAAATATAGGATTTAATATTATTGCCAACGTTACAAGAACCTATAGGGTCACACACAAAAGAACGGTAAAAAGGAGAAATATAAGTAGTACTTATATGATGGGGTACGTTTAGCAATAGGCGCTAATTAGTTAGCGGAAGCTGATGGGCTAATGGGCTTTTGAAGCTCAAGCTGATTTTGTGCAGCAAGGAGTTCTATAAATAGAAGCTCTAGTGCTGAAATCAGCTAATGCTTTTTCGTGTAACCCTAAAGCAAAAACGTGTTCCCACTTCTCTCCCTAACCTCTGATCGCTTGGCTAGCACCGGGAATCAAAGGAAGCCGTTCGTGTGGACGAGTAGAGGCTTTGCTTACTTGCTCAGCTGTGATCAAAGAAACAGTTTCTGCACTAAGAGGTAACAACTCTATCACTGATTCATGTGATATTCGTAATGATCCAAGGAAAGGAAATCAAAAATTTTAAACTTCCGCTGCACTTTATATGTCGATTTCCCTTCAGTGGTATCAGAGCCAATTACGAAACCATGAATCGGATTGTTTTGTTTACTGCTTTATGTTTTAATTGGATTAAACATAATCGAATACAATTAAATAATAAAGACGAATTAAAATTGGCAAGGCATCACGTTTCCGTGCATGGCTTTTCGGTTTGTTTGAAGCTTCGGAACCGTATCAGGTGAAGCATCAATATATCGATTATCCATATCGACGGAGATGTGTTGCTCGATCACATACGCAAATAATTGAATCGTATCACTTTTCTGTGCATGGCTTTTCGAATTGTTTGAAGCTTCGGAACCGTTTTCTGGTGAAGCATCAATATTTTCGATTATCCATATCGACAGAAATATGATTGATAAATTCTGTGTAACAGAAGTATATGTGATATACTCGTGATGATCGTTCACTAAATCAAGTCAGATGATATTTGTTCATATTGGATGATTGTAAACTGGAGCTTCGAAACCGTATCAGGTGAAGCATTCTAAGTTCGATCACCATATTGGATAAACAATCAGAGTACTTTGATTGGTGTGATCATACTGTTACAAGGGGATTCATAACGCCGCAAGTGTTGTGGCGTCATGATTAGGGTTACGAAAAGGCTGAAACCTGGTTCAGAATCGTGACACGATTAGAGAATCGTGACACGATTTTGTGCCCAGCAAATCGTTTGCTTCTGCCTATAAAATCGTGACACGATTCCAGAATCGTGACACGATGTGCCCAGCAAATTGTTTGCTTCTGCCTATAAAATCGTGACACGATGCCAGAATCGTGACACGATTTTTTCAGCACCAGAATTCAAACCCCGACTAATCTGCGTAGTGTGATCAATCGCCGAGTTTTAATTTAATTTATTTAATTATGAGGTGTTAATAATAATAAAAGGTGTTTTATTGTTGTTGTGTGAATGATTATGGCCTTAGTCTTATTATTTCTTTTATTTTGGATTTCTGAAATACGGCCTGCGTGTCGTGCCTCTCTCTTGAATTCTATATGTACATTCTCTTCTCATCCAATCCCTCGTATGTAAAACGAGTTTCTTTATATGTAATGTAATTAGAATACAAGGAGGTAATAGGACCATTGACGTTGGATTAGCCCTAGAAGTCTAGCTTGGAGAAGCAAGGTCGTTTCTAGGATTAGTTTAGATTCTTTCATTGGCTTGAGAGAATCATAGCGTTAGGAGGCCATAATCATGTCACTTTTATTTTGTATAATTGTTATGCATGCTTGAATGATTGGAGTGCGAATATATATGATATATAAGCCGTGGTGAGGTGAGATCAAACTAAATAAAATCCTTCAAAATGATATATTAAGTTTAATGCTTTCCAAAAGAATAACACCCTTCAAGACTAATATCGAATGTGTGGGTTCTGCCTTAGCGAAGCACATGTTCTATGTTTGTAAGTCGCGGTGCGGTAATTTCATTTACCCGATTGTTATTCTATTGGGTCTAACTTAACTAAATTAATTTTAATATGATTAGAATAAATTTAGAAGCAAGAATTGGGAAATATCTATATGATAGATTAGAGTAAGAGTTACTCGCCCAATTGATTTGAAAGTTGTATAAGATACAATTGGAAATGTTCCTACCTAAATAGCTGAGTTTTGGGTGATCAGCCCTAGCTGACTCAAAACAAGGTGAAATAAGGATTTCAACCCGCTAGAAAATCTTCCAACGGGATTTTCCGAATTAAATGTTTGAAGGTCATTTGATTTGAATAAAATAGTGGGAGCATATTTAATTAAAGGCCAAATTAAATATGTTATTTTCATGATACTTATTTTGTATATTTTAAATTGTAGATGGCAACTAACACTTCAAACAACATTTTGCGATCAATCCTTGAGAAGGATAAGCTGAATGAAACAAATTTTTTAGACTGGCACCGAAACTTGAGGATTGTCCTCACACATGAGAAAAAGCTGTATGTGCTTGATGAGCCTGTTCCTGAAGAGGCACCAGCTGCAAATGCTCCCAGGGTTGAGAGAGATGCTTATAGTAAGCATGTCAATGATGCAGTGGAAGTCGCTTGCATCATGCTTGCAACTATGACCTCAAAGCTTCAGAAGCAACACAAGGACATGGTTGCGTTCGATATGATCGAACACCTTAAGACTCTTTATGAAGAGCAAGCTGACAATGGAAAGGTCAAAAAGCATAATAAGAATCCTGAAAGGTCTAAGGGAAATGGCAAAGGCAAAGCAGTTGCTAAGCCATCAACTGTAATTTCAGAGTGCAACCTAAGAGGGGGGGGTGAATTAGGTTGTATGACTTTTAATGGATAATTTTTCTGGTTTATTGTGTTCTTGTAAATTTTTCCGGAATTTTGTATGAATGTATGAACGAATGCTTGGAAAAATAAAGAGTGTAGGGAAGAAGAAGATGGACACAAGGAATTTATAGTGGTTCCCCTACTGGTACTCCACTCCCCCACAACCCTGTGAGGAATTCACTATGTTAGAATCTTTGTTACAAGCAATCTCTCCCCAAGACCCCCTAACAATCTTTCTAACATACACAAGATAGCACCCCACTATCTTTCAACAATTCTCACCAACAATGGCAAGAAAACTTTACAACAATGTAATTGAAGAATAACAAATGTATGGTTGTATATTTTTATCAATATCACTCTTAAACAAATGGACTTAATGCTCAGAAAACTTTTTAATAAATGTTAAAGTGTGTGCAAAGTTTTCCAAACAATTTGAATGAAAGTTTGAAAGCAAGTGATATTGAAAATTCACAATTGAGAGTTTGAAAGTTATTGTCTTGTCATTTGCTTTGATTCTCAATTGAATTTATAGAGGCTAAAAAGATGTTTATGAAGCAATACTATTTTTTGAAATATGGTTACCAATGAATAGACACATATTTGAAATGGCACCTATTCATAAAAATGAGTATGAAATGCGTTTAAACCAAATATGGGTGTTGACAAACAAATTACAAAAACTAGTAGTTTGACACTTAATAAAAACACCCGTTTGTCAAACTAATCAATTTTGCCATGAAAAATTATATGCCATTATGAAACATGATGGCTGGCCATTTCAATTAAATAAAAAAGCCGTTGCCATTTTTCTTTTTTTGAAATGTAGAATAGCATATTCCAAACCAAAAAATAGACGTTGCCCTTTACAAAAAAAATATGCAATTTTCCAAAAATAAATTAAGGCTTTTCATGCAAAAAATATTTTCATGTAAAATCACATTTAAATAAAAATCATTGTGATTGTGTGATTTATTTTCAAGAGATTTTTAGGCATGGCTTCATATGGGGACTTAGAAAAATGTTTGTAATTATTTTCTGAGCATTCTAAGTTGTTCCATAAGTTAAGAATGATAAATCAAAAAATAATTTGTCATACTTACAAAGTGTATAACCAAGAAGCCTAGACACTAATCTTCATTCTTAATCTTCATCTTGTGCCTCCATAGTTTTTCTTCTTTTGTGATGTGAGTTTGTTATCATCAAAACCCAGCCAAAGTTAGAAGGAAATCTTCTTCACAATCTCCCCCTTTTTGATGATGACAAACCATATCATGTTGACATTGATGTGCAAAGAAAGCTCCCCCTGTCTTGTATATCTCCCCCTTTGATTTGCAATTGGATAACCTGTAAAATGTCAAAGTACAAGCACATACCTACACTTTCTCCCCCTTTTGACATCATCAAAAAGAAGAAAGATCGGCAAAACAGATATCCAACCAAAAATATGCATACAAGACAAGTAATAATAATATAAAACTTAAAACAAAGTTATCCGAATCCAAACTTATCATAAAAATGCATATAATCCTATATAAAAAATCATATAATTTGAAGAAATAGACACCTAAAATAAAAATAACATTTTTTGCATGTACATATGTTAAATATCATTCTCATCCAAGATTCCCAATTCTCTTCTTATTTTAAAAAATTGTTCTTTTGCCAAAGGTTTTGTAAAAATATCCGCTAATTGAGAATGAGTATCCACAAAAGTAACTTCAACATCTCCTTTGAGAACATGATCTCTTAGGAAATGATGTCTAATGTCTATGTGTTTGGTCCTGGAATGCATGACTGGATTTTTAGTTAAATTAATTGCACTTGTGTTGTCACATCTTAAGGGAATGCATTCTAAATTTAAACCAAAATCACGTAATTGTTGTTTCAACCAAAGAACTTGTGCACAACAATTTCCTGCAGCAATATATTCTGCTTCTGCAGTACTCAAGGCTACACAAGCTTGCTTTTTACAAGACCAAGAAACTAATGCATTTCCCAAAATGTGACATGTACCACTAGTACTTTTTCTATCAGTCTTACATCCAGCATAATCAGAATCAGAATAACCAACCAATTCACATAGACTCCCTTTGGGATACCACAAACCAACATTGGGAGTGCCTTTTAAATATTTCATAATTCTTTTAACAGAAGAGAGATGAGATTCTTTTGGACAAGATTGAAATCTAGCACATAAACAAACACTAAACATAATATCTAGTCTACTTGCAGTAAGATAAAGGAGAGAGCCAATCATACCTCTATATTTTGTAATGTCTATTGGCTTACCAGATTCATCTTGATCTACATAAGTGCTAGAACTCATAGGTGTTGCAATCTCCTTGCAATTATCCATATCAAATCTTTTAAGAAGTTCTTTGCAATATTTTGATTGATTGATGAATATTCCATCCTTTGATTGCTTTATTTGTAGACCAAGGAAGTAATTAAGTTTTCCCATCATAGACATTTCAAATTCTCCTTGCATCATGTTAGAAAATTCTTTACACAACGATTCATTAGTAGCACCAAAAATGATATCATCAACATAGATTTGCACAAGCAAGGTATGATGATTAATTCTTTTTATAAAAAGAGTAGTATCAACTTTTCCTTTTTCAAAACCTTTTTCACAAAGAAAATTGCTTAATCTATCATACCATGCTCTTGGTGCTTGCTTTAGACCATAAAGTGCTTTCTTAAGCTTATATACATGAGAAGGATTTTTAAAATCTTCAAAACCTGGAGGTTGTTTAACATAAACTTCTTCATGTATATAACCATTTAAAAATGCACTTTTGACATCCATTTGATATAATTGAAAATCTAAGGAACATGCATATGCTAAAAGTAATCTTATGGCTTCTAATCTTGCCACAGGTGCAAATGTTTCATCAAAATCGATCCCTTCTTCTTGATTATAGCCTTGAGCAACTAATCTGGCCTTATTTCTTACAATAATACCATTTTCATCTAATTTATTTTTGAAAACCCATTTTGTACCAATGATATGTTTATCCAAAGGCCTAGGTACTAATTCCCAAACTTGATTTCTTTCAAATTGATTTAGTTCTTCTTGCATGGCTAAAATCCATTGATCATCACTTAAGGCTTCATCAATTTTAGAAGGTTCGATTTGTGAAACAAAAGCCATATTTAAACATGCATCTTGAAGATTAAGTCTAGTAGATACTCCCTTATTTATGTCACCAATGATGTTGTCAATTGGATGGTCTCTATGAATTCTCCATTCTTGTGGTAGATCATTATTTGTTTGCTCTTGTTGTGGAATTTCTTCTTCTTGGTGTGCATTGTTTTGTTTGTTCTGTTCATCTTCAATGTTGACTTCTTTTGGTGAACTATCTTCATCATCTTCATCAGAAAGAATAACTTTTTCCTCCTTGGAGGGGTTAGTTTCATCAAAAGAGACATGAACAGATTCTTCAATAGTAAGGGTTCTTTTATTGAAAATTCTATATGCCTTACTAGTGAGAGAATAACCAAGAAAGATACCCTCATCAGATTTTTCATCAAATTTACCAAGGTTATCTTTCCCATTGTTCAAAACAAAACATTTACAGCCAAAAATATGAAAATAAGCAATATTGGGTTTTCTACCCTTATAAAGTTCATATGGAGTTTTCTTTAAGATAGGTCTTACCAAAACACGGTTACTTACATAGCATGCTGTACTTACCGCATCTGCCCAAAAGTACTTAGGCAAATTTGTTTCACTCAACATGGTTCTTGCAAGTTCTTCAAGAGACTTGTTCTTCCTTTCAACAACACCATTTTGTTGTGGTGTTCTAGGTGCCGAGAAGTTGTGTGAAATTCCATGTTCATCACAAAACTCTTCAAAAAATGTATTTTGAAACTCTCCACCATGATCACTTCTAATAGATACAATCTTCAAGGATTTTTCATTTTGAACCAATTTTGCATACTTCTTGAAAGCTTTAAAAGCATCACTTTTATTTGCAAGAAATAAAGTCCACGTATATCTAGAGTAATCATCAACTATAACCAAGGCATAATAGTTTCCTCCAAAACTTCTAGTTCTTGAAGGACCAAAAAGATCCATATGAATTAATTGAAGAGGCCTAGAAGTTGAGACTATATGCTTTGGTTTGAAAGAAACTTTTGTTTGTTTACCTTTTTGACAAGCATCACATAATTTGTCTTTAATAAACTTAATCTTAGGCAACCCAACAACAAGGTCATGCTTTATTAATTTATTCAAATGATCCATGTGAATGTGTGCAATTCTTTTATGCCATAACCATGCATCATTGTTGTTGTTTACCACAAGACATTTAAGCTTTAAAGACAAATCATCTAATGAAATCATGAAAATGTTATTTATTCTTTTTCCAACAAGTTTGATTTCATGTGATGCTACATCTTCAACAAAACAAGAATCTTTATTGAAATTTACTCTAAAGACTTTATCACATAATTGACTAATACTTAGTAAATTATGTTTTAGACCTTCAACATATAGCACATTATCAATAGTAGTATAGGGAGGCATACCAACTTTACCGATACCAAGAATCTTTCCTTTATTGTTGTCTCCATAGGTGACATATCCTTTTGATTTTAAGGTCAAACTTGAGAATCTTGATTTGTCTCCCGTCATATGTTTTGAACAACCACTATCAAGGTACCACATGTTGGTTGAAGATTTCAACCCTCCCTACAAAACAGAAAGTTTAAGTCTTGTTAGGTACCCATTGTGATTTGGGTCCTTGTGGGTTAATACCTTTCCTTACCCAAATATATTCACCATAAGGAACACCAAAGTTTCTTATGTAGCATGTATTTGGAGTATGGCCTTTCATGTTGCAATAGAAACATGATAAATTTTGAACATGATATACACTAGAATTACTTCCATTGGAGACATTATTTCTAACCTTAGAATTTGTTTTCTTATAAGACTTGTTAGAATAATTTCTTCCATAAGAATTATTTCTAGTATTCATACTTTTAAGAGGAATTACAACATGCATTTTCTTTGGTTCCAAGTTGTTGGAAGTTGTGCCTGCTTTAACAAAGATTGTTTTACTTGTACTTGGTTTATCAAAATTTGAAAATCCAAGACCGGTTTTATTTTTTAAATCTCTTTGTTTGCTAAGAACATCTTCCAAACTATTGTGACCTTTTTCAAAATTTTTTATTACTTGATTTAATTTAATAATTTTTGTTTCATGTTCTTTACATTTATTACATGAAGAATTTTTGACCTTTTCTAAATCCACTTGTGCATCAAAAACTTTTCTTTCAAGTGAAACAATTAATTTCTTCTGTTTTACACAAGTTTTAGAAAGTTTACTACATTCTTCATATAATTCATCAAATGCATTTTGTAATTCATCATATGAAGGTTTAATATCAAGTTCAGAATCACTAACCTCTTGTTCATCATCAGAGTGATGAGATGCCATTAGTGCAAGATTTGCATACTCTTCATCCTCTGATTCAGAAGATGAACTTATGTCATTTTCTTCCCATGCAATGTAGGCCCTCCTTTGCTTGAATTCTTTCTTTCCTTTGTCACCATTTTTGTTTGTAAAAGATGGACAATTTGCTTTCATGTGACCTTCTTTCCCACATCCAAAACATGTAATGTTTTGGTTTGACGTAGAGCCCTCATTCTTCTTGAAAGATTTTCTTTTATTACCAAACTTGAAGGACTTGTCCTTTTTAAGAAATTTTTTAAAACTTTTTGCAAGAAGATTGATGGTCTCACCTTCATCAGAACTTTCTCCTTCATTTTGTTGTTTTGACTCAACTCTTAGAGCAATGCTTTTGTTCTTCTTCTCTTGCCCTTCATGCTTTTCCAATCTTCCAAGTTCCATTTCATGTTCTTGGAGTTTACCAAACAAAGCGGCAGAAGTCATTTTAGAAAGACTTTTCTTTTCTGATATTGCAGTCACCTTTGGTTGCCAAGCCCTTGTTAATGATCTAAGGACTTTGAGATTTAATTCATCATTTGTGAAAGTCTTTCCAAGAGCCATCAAGTGGTTTGTTAAGTGAGAGAATCTCTTTTGTAAATCAAGAATTGATTCACCGGGCTGCATTCTGAACAATTCATATTCTTGTGATAAAGTGTTCAGTTTTGATCTCTTCACTTCTTCTGTGCCTTCATGGGTTACTTCTAGAGTGTCCCAAATTTCTTTTGCAGTTTTGCATTGAGAAATTCGGAAGAACTCATCCATGCCAAGGGCTGAATGAAGCATGTTGATTGCCTTCTTGTCAAACAACAATTTTTTCTTATCATCATCAGTCCAAGATGTTTTTATTTTTACTTGGACAACATCATTCACAACCGTTGTAGGAATGAATGGACCATTCTCAACGGCATTCCATATTTCTTCCCCTTGTGCTTCCAAGTATGCACGCATGCGAATTTTCCAGAAATCATAGTATTCACCAACAAAGCATGGAGGTTTGTTGCTACTACCACCATCTTTGAACACAATGTTTGAATTTGAAGCGGAAGCCATTTTTCTGGATCAAGGAGCAAATTACCTTAACTTGCTCTGATGCCAATTGTAATTTCAGAGTGCAACCTAAGAGGGGGGGGTGAATTAGGTTGTATGACTTTTAATGGATAATTTTTCTGGTTTATTGTGTTCTTGTAAATTTTTCCGGAATTTTGTATGAATGTATGAACGAATGCTTGGAAAAATAAAGAGTGTAGGGAAGAAGAAGATGGACACAAGGAATTTATAGTGGTTCCCCTACTGGTACTCCACTCCCCCACAACCCTGTGAGGAATTCACTATGTTAGAATCTTTGTTACAAGCAATCTCTCCCCAAGACCCCCTAACAATCTTTCTAACATACACAAGATAGCACCCCACTATCTTTCAACAATTCTCACCAACAATGGCAAGAAAACTTTACAACAATGTAATTGAAGAATAACAAATGTATGGTTGTATATTTTTATCAATATCACTCTTAAACAAATGGACTTAATGCTCAGAAAACTTTTTAATAAATGTTAAAGTGTGTGCAAAGTTTTCCAAACAATTTGAATGAAAGTTTGAAAGCAAGTGATATTGAAAATTCACAATTGAGAGTTTGAAAGTTATTGTCTTGTCATTTGCTTTGATTCTCAATTGAATTTATAGAGGCTAAAAAGATGTTTATGAAGCAATACTATTTTTTGAAATATGGTTACCAATGAATAGACACATATTTGAAATGGCACCTATTCATAAAAATGAGTATGAAATGCGTTTAAACCAAATATGGGTGTTGACAAACAAATTACAAAAACTAGTAGTTTGACACTTAATAAAAACACCCGTTTGTCAAACTAATCAATTTTGCCATGAAAAATTATATGCCATTATGAAACATGATGGCTGGCCATTTCAATTAAATAAAAAAGCCGTTGCCATTTTTCCTTTTTTGAAATGTAGAATAGCATATTCCAAACCAAAAAATAGACGTTGCCCTTTACAAAAAAAATATGCAATTTTCCAAAAATAAATTAAGGCTTTTCATGCAAAAAATATTTTCATGTAAAATCACATTTAAATAAAAATCATTGTGATTGTGTGATTTATTTTCAAGAGATTTTTAGGCATGGCTTCATATGGGGACTTAGAAAAATGTTTGTAATTATTTTCTGAGCATTCTAAGTTGTTCCATAAGTTAAGAATGATAAATCAAAAAATAATTTGTCATACTTACAAAGTGTATAACCAAGAAGCCTAGACACTAATCTTCATTCTTAATCTTCATCTTGTGCCTCCATAGTTTTTCTTCTTTTGTGATGTGAGTTTGTTATCATCAAAACCCAGCCAAAGTTAGAAGGAAATCTTCTTCACATCAACCAAAGCCTTGAAGCCTACTGGAGGTGTGGCTAAAGAGGGCAAGTGCTTCTACTGCGGTAAGACCGGGCACTGGAAGCGCAACTGCCCAAAATATCTGGAAGATAAAAAGAATGGAACGGTTGCTTCCACTTCTTCAGGTATTTTTGTTATAGAAATTAACATGTCTACTTCTACATCATGGGTATTAGATACTGGATGTGGTTCTCATATTTGTACTGATGTGCAGGGGTTGAGAACGAGTAGAACATTGGCAAAAGGGGAGGTCGATCTACGAGTTGGCAATGGCGCAAAGGTTGCTGCTTTAGCTGTTGGAACTTATGAATTGACTTTACCTAGTGGTCTTTTAATACAGTTAGAGAACTGTTATTTTGTACCTGCAATTAGCAGGAATATTATTTCAGTTTCTTGTTTGGACAAGTCCGGTTTTTGTTTTACAATAAAAGACAAATGTTGTTCTATTTATTTGAATAATATTCACTATGCTAATGCCATTATGAGTAATGGACTTTATATTCTTGATCTTGATATGCCAATCTATAACATAAATACGAAAAGGATTAAACCTAATGAGTTGAATCCAACTTATCTTTGGCATTGTCGTTTAGGCCATATAAACGAAAATCGCATTTCCAAACTCCATAAAGATGGAATTTTGGACTCCTTTGATTTAGAATCATATGAGACATGTCGATCTTGTTTATTGGGAAAGATGACAAAGACCCCATTCACCGGAACAGGTGAAAGGTCTAGTGATCTTTTGGGACTCATACATACTGATGTATGTGGACCACTAAACACACCTGCTAGAGGAGGGTTTTATTACTTCATTACATTCACTGATGATTTTAGTAGATTTGGATATGTGTATCTAATGAAACATAAATCTGAATCATTTACTTTCTTCAAAGAATTTCAAAATGAAGTAGAAAACCAACTTGGCAAGAAAATCAAAATGCTTCGATCTGATCGAGGTGGCGAATATTTGAGCCAAGAGTTTGACGATCATCTAAAAGAGTGTGGGATCTTATCCCAGCTCACACCTCCTGGAACACCACAATGGAATGGTGTTTCCGAAAGGAGAAATCGAACCTTGTTAGACATGGTCCGATCTATGATGAGTCATGCTGATCTTCCAAACTCCTTTTGGGGACACGCCTTATTAACTGCAGCTTACACACTTAACCAAGTTCCATCCAAAGCGATAGAAAAGACACCATATGAGATATGGAGTGGTCGAAAACCCAATGTGAAACATTTAAAGATTTGGGGTTGTGAAGTTTATGTGAAACGACTAATGTCCACTAAACTTGAACAAAGATCTGACAAATGTTTCTTTGTGGGATATCCTAAAGAAACTAAAGGATACTACTTTTACAAACCATCTGAGGGCAAAGTGTTTGTCGCTAGAGATGGAGTATTCCTTGAGAAGGAATTTGTTTCCAAAGAAATTACTGGGAAAAAGGTAGATCTTGAAGAAGTTCAAGACCCACAAAGTAGTACGCCAATGGAGGAACAAGAGCAGGATACACAAGCTGTTGTGACAGAAAATCCTACTCCAATAACACAAGAACCACGTAGGTCAAATAGGATACGTCAAGAACCTGAGAGATATGGGTATCTCATATCAGAAGAATGTGACGTATTGCTCATGGATCAAGATGAGCCTATGACTTATCAAGAGGCCATTACTGGTCCTGAATCTGAGAAGTGGCTTGAAGCCATGAAATCTGAAATGGATTCCATGTACACAAATCAAGTTTGGAACTTGGTTGAAGCACCTAAAGGAATTAATCCTATAGGATGCAAGTGGGTTTTCAAAAAGAAAACTGACATGGACGGAAAGGTTAACACCTACAAAGCGCGGTTGGTTGCTAAAGGCTTCAAACAAATTCATGGTGTAGACTATGATGAAACCTTTTCACCAGTCGCAATGATTAAATCCATTCGGATCTTACTTGCTATCGCTGCATACCATGATTATGAAATTTGGCAGATGGATGTCAAGACTGCTTTCCTTAATGGAAATCTCCTTGAGGATGTGTACATGACACAACCTGAAGGATTTGGCATTCCTAATAACATCCAAAAGGTATGCAAATTGCAGCGATCAATCTATGGATTGAAGCAAGCTTCCAGAAGTTGGAATCTTCGTTTTGATGAAACTGTACAACAGTATGGATTCATTAAAAATGAAGATGAACCTTGTGTTTACAAGAAGGTTAGTGGGAGCATAGTCTCATTTCTGGTATTATATGTGGATGACATATTGCTTATCGGAAATGACATCCCTACACTACAAGAAATTAAATCTTGGTTAGGGAAATGCTTTTCTATGAAAGACTTAGGTGAAGCTTCCTACATATTAGGAATCAGGATCTATAGAGATAGATCACAAAGATTGCTTGGCTTAAGTCAGGGTACATACATAGACAAAGTCCTGAGACGTTTCAATATGTATGAGTCCAAGAAAGGACTCGTACCTATGTCATCAGGTATAAGTTTGTCAAAAGCACAATCCCCTTCAACTGTTGAAGAAAGGGATCGAATGATCAATGTTCCATATGCATCCGCAATTGGATCTATCATGTATGCTATGTTATGTACTCGACCAGATGTCTCGTATGCTTTAAGTGCTACGAGCAGATACCAGTCTAATCCAGGTAACAGTCATTGGGTTGCTGTTAAGAACATCCTTAAGTACTTGAGAAGAACTAAGGATACTTTCTTGATCTATGGAGGTCAAGAAGAGCTCTCTGTAATTGGTTACACAGATGCTAGTTTTCAGACAGATCATGATGATTTCAAATCGCAATCTGGATACGTGTTTTACTTAAATGGCGGTGCTGTTAGCTGGAAAAGTTCAAAGCAGGAAACAGTCGCTGATTCTACAACCGAGGCCGAGTATATTGCTGCATCTAATGCCGCAAAAGAGGCTGTTTGGATCAAGAAATTCATCTCTGATCTTGGTATAGTTCCAAGCATTGTGGATCCCATTGAATTGTTATGTGATAACAATGGAGCAATCGCACAAGCTAAAGAACCTAGATCTCACCAAAGATCCAAACACATACTTAGGCGCTATCATCTCATTCGAGAAATCATCGATAGAGGAGATGTGAAAATATGCAGAGTACCAACATCAGACAATGTTGCTGATCCACTTACTAAAGCTCTAACTCAGCAGAAGCATGATGGTCATACTAGATCTATGGGTATTAGGTCTATGCCTGATTGGCTCTAGTGCTAGTGGGAGATTGTTGGTATAAGCCCTAGAGGCCAATAGTTTATGTCAAACTTTTATATGTATCATGACTTTTATTATTGAATAAAATATGGCGTTCTTTATTACACTTGTTATAAGATAAATAAAGTCCCTAGAATAGTTAGTTCATGTGATGGAATATTAAGTGTGACTTAATCATGAGATTACATCAACGAAAGAACACTATTCTTAAATGTATCCGTAGTCAAGCCTTAATATGAATTGGGATAATATTAAAGCATGGAGACTATTATGTATGTAGACTGATGACCACATCTCATGGGTCATGAATATGAGATATTAAGTCTATACATAGGTATAAATATTAGGAGTAATATTTATACTGGATTGACCCATCGTGAGAATACTACATAGTATGTAATGAAATCGTCATAAGTTATTCTCACAATGATAATAGTGTATATCACTCTTAGACCTGAAACCACTATGATCCCTAGATGTGGACTCAAGTGTTTTATTGCCATTCAAACGTTGTCTGTAACAAGATGACTATAACGTTGGTTAATGGGCACTTGACGAATCATGCTGAGGGACATGAGTGTCCTAGATGGGATTTGTCCCTTCTCATAACAGGAGATATATCTTTAGGCCTCTTGATGGAATATGACTGGAAAAATGCATGGCCATGCCGAATTAAGTCAATATGAGATATTGGACTTATTCGTTGTTCAGTATATTTCGGGATCAAGAAATATAAATATTGAGCTAAACAAGGGTGACGTAATCTATGCCTTGTGTTCAATAAAGATATTAGGACAAAGGAGTAATCGTACACATAGATATTATCATGGAAAAGGTTTCGTCAGATCACTTGACATTCTTGTCACTTGGGTAGCAGTGATGTGTTGCTAGATACCGCTCACTGTTTATAATATTAAATATAGGATTTAATATTATTGCCAACGTTACAAGAACCTATAGGGTCACACACAAAAGAACGGTAAAAAGGAGAAATATAAGTAGTACTTATATGATGGGGTACGTTTAGCAATAGGCGCTAATTAGTTAGCGGAAGCTGATGGGCTAATGGGCTTTTGAAGCTCAAGCTGATTTTGTGCAGCAAGGAGTTCTATAAATAGAAGCTCTAGTGCTGAAATCAGCTAATGCTTTTTCGTGTAACCCTAAAGCAAAAACGTGTTCCCACTTCTCTCCCTAACCTCTGATCGCTTGGCTAGCACCGGGAATCAAAGGAAGCCGTTCGTGTGGACGAGTAGAGGCTTTGCTTACTTGCTCAGCTGTGATCAAAGAAACAGTTTCTGCACTAAGAGGTAACAACTCTATCACTGATTCATGTGATATTCGTAATGATCCAAGGAAAGGAAATCAAAAATTTTAAACTTCCGCTGCACTTTATATGTCGATTTCCCTTCATGAACATCACCGGAACGCCGTGAATCCGCCACGTCTTTCAGGAGCAACCCTAAAACATCCGAATCCGCCGCGATTCAACCCTAAATCCATCCCTAACTTTAATCAAATGTTCAACCTTTTCTTTGTTCAAAAAACTGATCCTCTCCCTGAGATTCGCGATCCTAATCGCTAATCTCCAACCACCAATCTTAGTCTTCATAACCGACTCAAACAATCGTCGTCGCCACCGCTGATGACGGACCTAGAAGCCTTAGAAGCCCTACAGCAACAGATCCAACAGCTTCACAACCATAACGAAGCCTTGCAAGCGACCATGGAAGGAACGGGAGCCAACAGCAGTAAGGCTCACCAAGTAAACGCAATCGACTTAGACCCGAGGGAAGAGTTCCAGAACGAGCGCCTTGAACCTACAGAGGGCCTGAAAGAAGTCACAATAGGCCCAGAACCACATCAAACAACCAAGGTAGGGACTTCTCTAAATCCCACCGAGGAGCAAAGTCTGACAGATCTTCTGAGGAAAAACTTAGACTTGTTCGCCTGGCAACCATCAGATATGCCAGGCATAGACCCTGCCATCGTATGCCATCACCTCGCCCTACACCCAGGAGTGAAACCGGTTGCTCAGCGCAAAAGGAAGTTAGGCGAGGAGAGGAGAAAAGCAGTAGATGAAGAAGTCGTTAAACTAAGAGATGCCCGTTTCATAAGTGAGATCAAATATCCTACATGGCTGACCAACGTCGTCCTCGTGAAAAAATCTAACGGAAAATGGCGCATGCGTGTCGATTACACCGATTTAAACACCACCTGCCCAAAGGAGCCTTATCCCTTCCCAAATATCGAGCACCTGATTGGCAACGCCTCAGGATATCAAACCCTAAGTTTTATGGACGCATACTCCGGTTACAACCAAATAAAGATGGATCCCCTCGACGCCCCAAAAACCGCATTCATGACCAACCACCAAAACTATCACTACGAAGTCATGCCTTTCGGTTTGAAGAATGTCGGCGCTACTTTTCAAAGATTGATGGACACCGCCTTCGCAGAGCAAATCGGAAAAAACTTGGAAGTCTATATCGACGATTTGGTGGTAAGACAAAGTAGGATAAAAGCCATTCAAAGGACCTGGAAGAGATATTCGATCAAGTCCGAGCATACAACATGCGCCTCAACCCAGCCAAATGCTCATTTGGGGTTCACGCCAGAAAGTTCTTGGGCTTTATGCTGACCAGGCGCGGTATCGAAGCAAACCCTGACAAGTGTCAAGCGATAATCAACATGAGAAGCCCCTCTAATATTAAAGAAGTGCAGCAGCAGACAGGAAGGCTCGCGGCGCTTTCCAGATTCTTATCTTGTGTCGGCGACAAAGCTTTCTCATTCTTTGCCTCAATCATGAAGAAGGAAATCTTTCAATGGACCGAAGAATGTGAGGAGGCTTTCGCAAAGATAAAGACTTTTCTCTCCAGCCCGTCCGTTTTACATCGTCCAGATGCAGGCGTCGTTCTTTTCCTATACTTGTCTATATCAGAGAACGCCATGAGTTCCGTCCTCGTGCAAGATTCTGACGAAGGTGAAAAGCCAGTTTATTTTGTGAGCAAAGTATTCAAGGGAGCAGAACTAAGATACCAGAAAATAGAGCGCCTAGCTTTAGCAGTAGTGGCAACGGCGAGAAAATTGTGCCCATACTTCCAAGAACATATAGTTGTTGTCAAATCCAATTACCCCATTAAGCAGGTGCTTGGGAAGCCAGAACTCGCAGGAAGAATGGTGTCCTGTGCAGTGGAATTATCTGAATACGACATCCAGTATCTTCCCAGAGGTAGCATAAAGTCGCAGGTTCTGGCCGATTTCCTAGTAGAATTTTCGTCCCCGGTGGAAGAAATTGCCCCTTTCGTATGGCTATTGTCAGTTGATGGATCCTCAAACCTCAAAGGCAGTGGAGTCGGCATAGTGCTAGAAGGACCAGGGGGCCTGATCATAGAGCAATCGCTTAGGTTTGAGTTCAAGGCGAGCAACAACCAGGGAGAGTACGAAGCCCTCGTGGCGGGCATGAGGTTAGCACAGGTGATGGGAGCCGAGAACTTAAGAGCGAAGAGTGACTCCCAGTTGGTGACAAGTCAGATTACCGGGGAGTACCAAGCAAAGGACAGTCAACTTGTTAAGTATTTAGCAAAAGTTAATAGTTTAGCTTCCACCTTCAAGTTTTTTGAGGCATTCTACGTTCCGAGGGAGCAAAATTCAAGAGCTAATCTCCTGTCTAAGCTTGCCAGCACCAAGCGCCCGAGAAACAACAGAACGGTCATTCAAGAGGTGTTGGCAACCCCTAGCACAGAAATAATGGAAGTAAGAGCCGTGGAAAATGAAGAGGAGGGGTGGATGACGCCGCTTGTCAAGTATCTCACAGGATCGTTTAATCCTAAAAACGAGGAGGAAGAGTTACAAATATGAAAGAAAGCCTCGAAGTATTGCATGGTCACTGGCAAATTATACAAGAGAGGCAGGGCAACGCCTCTGCTCAGGTTCCTAGGTGAAAACGAGACCAACCTCGTCCTCTTAGAAGTGCATGAAGGAGTATGCGGAAGCCATATAGGCGGGCGATCCCTGGCCGCAAAACTCTTAAGAGCAGGTTACTACTGGCCAACGATGATCCAAGACAGCGCCGACTTCGTAAGAAAGTGTGACAAGTGCCAGAGGTTCTCTGACAAGAAGCACGCCCCTGCTTGCGAGCTCACCTCAGTTTTCTCCACATGGCCTTTCCATAAGTGGGCAGTGGACATTGTAGGTCCATTCCCATTGGCACCCGGACAACTCAAGTTCTCATAGTGGGAGTTGATTACTTTACCAAGTGGGTTGAAGTCGAGGCGGTCACCATGATTACGGCGGACAGAGTGATACGTTTCTACTGGAAGAAAATAATATGCAGGTTTGGGCTACCCAAAGTTATCGTATCAGACAACGGGACCCAGTTCGCCAGCTCCAAGGTAGTAGAGTTTTGCAACCAGCTCGGAATCCAAAAGAAGTTCGTGTCAGTCATCCACCCCCAAGCAAACGGACAAGCCGAATCTGCAAACAAGGTAATCTTGAACGGCATCAAAAAGAAGCTCGATGACGCGAAGGGACTTTGGGCCGAACAGTTACATGAGGTACTTTGGTCATATCATACGACGCCACACTCGACAACCAAGGAAACCCCGTTTACTATGGTCTATGGCGCAGATGCTATGCTGCCCGTAGAAAATGACACGCCAACATGGCGTCGCAAAAACTTCTCGGAAGAAGCTAATGAGACAAGCTTGCTATGCGGAATAGATATGATCGATGAGGTACGTGAGGCCGCCCACATCCAAGAGTTCGCTGCGAAACAAAGAGTAGCCCGCCGGTACAATTCGAAAGTAATCCCAAGGGACATGAAGAAGGGTGATTTGGTCCTAAGGCAGGTCGTCGCGCCTACTCGAATTGGTAAGCTACTACCCAACTGGGAAGGACCATATCGAATCAGAGAAAAGCTAGCACACGGAGCGTACAAGCTAGAGAAGCTGAATGGAGACACAATACCATGAACCTGGAATGCAGTTAATCTGCGCCATTACTACAGTTGAATATTTCATTATTCTTGCAAGACGAACCACGTAGGACAAACCGCTGTAATATTTGTATTTTTAAATCTTTGTATTTTTTCAACTAATAAAAAGGAATAGGGGAGCACTCTTTTCCCCCGCGAAGGCTGGGGTTTTTAATAAGGCACCCATTTCTGTTTATTTTTA